>RDPX01000059.1:1365661-1387426 GCA_003991215.1 Morbakka virulenta | reverse complement strand
TCTCTCTCTCTCTCTCTCTCTCTCTCTCTCTCTCTCTCTCTCTCTCTCTCTCTCTCTCTCTCTCTCTCTCTCTCTCTCTCTCTCTCTCTCACACACACACACACACACACAAACACATTGTAGGCGTGTATTCGTGTATTACCGTTCTACCATTTCTCAATTCTTCGTCGAGAATGAACTTGATTTTTTTAATTGAATTCCTCAGGTGGATCGAAACGACAAGGATATTACAAGATTTTAGTAAATCCTACAATTGCAAAAGTAAGAAATTGACCTGTCATTCCTAAACTTAGAAACTAAAACAGCAGTAGTACAATATGACTACCGCGGAAGTACATCTTCAAGATTCACAGGAAAGCAAGTCCCATTCTGCCCCTACCGAGCAAAGATCCGTATCACAGCGCATTAAAAAGGTATGGAATGATCACAAACTGATGATTTTGATCATCATTGGGGCCATTTTAGGATTTGCATTTGGTATTGGACTGAATAAGACTATTCAAGGACTCAAAGAACCAGATTTGTCAACAGTATTGGTTTTGATTGGTTTTCCTGGAGAGCTTTTAATTCGAATGTTAAAAATGTTGATTCTGCCCTTAATATTGTCCAGTTTAATAATTGGTTTAGCAAGCTTGGATACGAATTCGTCTGGGAAGCTTGGCCTTCGTGCAGTTCTGTATTACTTCGTCACAACTCTTTTAGCAGTTATTTTGGGTATGATACTGGTATCTGTTATCAATCCAGGGAAAGGTGTTGAGGCATCTTCGAAGTCGAGAGGAAAAAATGAAGCAGTTCGACCGCTGGACTCGTTCCTCGACCTTGTCAGGTAAGGTATTCAATTATAAAGTTATGCAATTTTTTAATGTTCACCACGATTGGACTATAAAAGAAGAAAATGGATAATACTTCGTTGCAGTTATGGAACTTGAAGATTGAAACAGAAATAATACTAACACAAAGACAATACGTTCATAAATACTAGAAAATTGTTTATATTGAACAGTTGAGGATGGGTGATTGGGTTTGAACTTTGGCTCTTTTTGGCCAATACCCTGATTCTTTTATCCCTTTCCCGGGAATAATGCTTTTTTGTTTTACTCTTCAATAATAGAATGCTTTAAATATGAAGAAGACATTTAAGGACAAAGTGGTCAGTTTCTTTCTCCACTTACTAATCACATCACTTTTAATATTTTTCAGTTTACTTGACCAACCAATATTCCTTAACTTGGTCTTTTTCCTTGCATCTTTTTGTTGGATTTCCAGCCAAAGAATTTTTACTATGTTGAATAACAGCTGTAGATAGAAATAAATAACATCTAAGATTTTATTGGAAATAAACCACATAATGTTGGTTAAAAGGTTATTTAAAAGATTTTTTATAAATGACGTCAGTAAAAATAATATATGGAGACATTATGCAAACGGACGGTTAATTGGGTTTACATGCTTTGAATGTGTTAAGTTTCTTAAGTCTTTTGCACTTATTTGTTTGGATCATCTTGAATTATTACTGCAGTTTACCGTATCAGAGTTTTTATTGATTAGAGAAAGATACAGCATTGGATTTCATCAATAGAGAGAAAAAGTCAATATTTCAACATTGTTGCAGGTTGCAGACCAACTGTAAATTTATGGGGCAAAATTTAATAATAATAATAAGGTTGTAAAAGAATTGTTATTAACGTCCGTTGGTGCTATTTATTACCTTTAATTTAGGATTCAGTACTTTACAAAGCCTTGTATTTTATCTAACAATTGTTATTAACGTCCGTTGGTGCTATTTATTACCTTTAATTTGGGATTCAGTACTTTACAAAGCCTTGTATTTTATCTAACAAACAGAAAATAAAGATTAAACATTACACAAAAGCTAATCATGGGTGAAGGACCTTTTTAGTGACTTTCTCACACAAGACAGTAGTCCACAAGAAAGTCCACAGCCCACCGGCCTTGGTAACGTTTTTCCATGACACGAATGCTCTGGTGGAAATGCTGTTCCTGTTCGTCATTTAAGTCTCCACAGTTCCGAGGAAAATAGTTTAAGCGGGACCGTAGAAAGTTCTTCAGGAGTTTGTCGACGTCATTCTCGTATCCTGCCCTCCGGTTGTTTCCGAGAAAGATTGTGATTACTGACGTAAGCGACAGCCAAGCAGAGAGCTCAGCTTCACTAAGCGCGTCATTGAAGATTGAGTCCTTTATGAGTTCCCGTATCTGAGGTCCATCAAAAATGCTAGCCATAAGCTTTTCAAAGCTTAAGGATGGGATATTTAACATCTCAATTGTAAAGCCTACACGCATTTGATGCAGTAAAAACCGTTTCATTGCATTAAATGCAAGGTTCTGTTGCTGTTGTTCAATCTGAGGACAACTCGTTTCATTTTAGAGGCTTCACTATAATCCGTTCTCAGTGAGAACCTCAGATCATGGAATCTTAAAGTTTGGAGAGCTAGGAGTTTAAGGCTTTCTTTGAAATGTTTTGATGTAAACAGCAGAAGACACAAATAAATTGCCATTAGACACATTCACTACCGGAATATTAACGTAGATATTAGCATATTTAGATCCAAAATTGTATTTGTCTTTACTATAACTTTGATCTCAAAAATAAGGAAGTATTTAATTTGCAAAGGTTTTTATGAGCACTGCAATGGTTTGGCAACAGTACTCAGAAAACGTAAAATAAAAATGTGAAAACCTCATCGGCATTAAAACATCACTTAGGTGTAGTGTTATTAATGCTATTATTATTATTTTGAAAAATTTTTAACTGGCTTATCTTTATACCGTAATTCTCCTTATTAGGCGAGTCACAACTAATGACCTAGGACTAATAAGGTACTTTCTCCTATCTTTCACATCTCAAGAACTTTTCTTAGGATTCTAGCTGTTCCTAATAAAGCTGTCTTCTGCATGTCCACTATGTTAGGTTCAATATTCAATTTTTGAACTCAATTTTTAAAGCCTTTGCTGACACTTTCCAATGCTCCTATCACAACAGGAATCACCTGCACCTTCTTCAAACCCCAAAGCCTTCCCATCTCCCTCTTCAAGTCTTGATATTTTTCAACCTTTTCCTTTTCCTTGTCTTCGATTCTTTTATCTGCTGGAACGGCAATGTCGATTATGAAGCAAGATTTCTGCTTTTTATCAATCAAAACAATGTCTGGCCTTCTTGCCTCTATTACATTGTCGCATTGAATATTGATGTCCCACAGAATCTTTACTTCTTCACTTTCTATCGCACCTTCAGGGGAATGTTCGTACCACTTTTCCTGATGTTCTAGCCCGTTTTTCTTGCATAGATCCCAGTGAATCCGTTTTGCAACACCGTCGTGTCTTCGTTTATATTCCTTCTGAGCCAGTTTTTCACACTCACTGATTACGTGTTGCACGCTTTCACCTCTTTTACCACACATTCTACATAAAGGGCTATCGCTGGTCTTATCAATTTTATGCTTTATGTAGTTCGTTCGAATCGCCTGTTCCTGTGCCGCGCATATCAGAGCCTCTGTTTCAACCTTCAAGTCACTTCTTGTCAACCAATCCCAGTTCTTGTCTTTGTCTATTATATCGGTTGTCTCCCTCGCAAACTGACCATACAAGTTCTTTTCCCTCCATCTTTGCTGGAACTCTTCCCGCTTTCGCTTCTTGAACTCACTGTTATTTACTGTTCCTTCAGTTTGAATTGTTCTAGCATCTTTAACAGCAACTAAAAGAGGTTCCTCAGAGCTTAAGACATACTGGCCAAGACTGTTTTCCTCTGCATTCACCACCACTTCCACACTACTCAATCCCCTACCACCATCTTTTCGTTTGATATATAGCCTATCCACGTCACTTTTCGGATGAAACGCACCATGCATTGTCATCGTCTTTCTGGTCTTCCTATCAATCGTCTTTAATTCACTCTCTTTCCATCCAATGATCCCCGCTCCGTACCTGAAAATCGCTACTGCCCAAGTGTTAATCGCCGTGATCTTATTTTTTGCATTTAATTTGGATTTCAAAATTAATCTTAACCTTCTTTTATACTCTTTCGTTGTTTTACTCTTCATCTCATCTTCTCTAATTTTGTCGAGTTCGACTATTCCTAAGTAGGTATAGCCATGCTCCTCAACCTCCTTCATTATTTCCCCACTAGGGAGATCTATACCCTCGCATCTGCTTATTTTTCCCCTCTTCATAATCAACACTCCACATTTTTTGATTCCGAATTCCATGCCTATATCTTCGCTAAAAATGTGAACAGTTTTCACTAGCAAATCAATTTGGGTCTCATCTTTACCATAGAGCTTTAAATCATCCATAAACAGAAGGTGATTTAAAGATACTTGTCTCCGATTCAATTCATACCGTGCGCTGACTTTTCTTAAAACTAAAGACATTGGGATCATACACATAACAAACAACAGTGGTGAAAGACTATCTCCCTGAAAGATACCTCTTTTCACCTTAACATCTCCTAACTCTGTTCCATTAGAAGTAAGAGAAAGCTTCCACTTTTCCATACTTTTTCTGAGAAAATTTCTAATATTATCCGCAATCCCAAACATTTCCAAGCACTCCTGTATCCAGCTATGCGGGACAAAGTCATAGGCCTTCCTATAATCTATCCACGCCATAGCTAGATTGGTATGTCTCTTCCTGCAGTCTCGTAAAATCGTTTTATCGATTAACAGCTGGTCCTTAGTTCCACGGCTTTTACGCTTGCAACCCTTCTGTTCTTCAGGTAACAATCTTTCCCTTTCTAGATAGTTGTACATTTCGTCCGAAATCACTCTTGTTAACAGCTTGTACATAATTGGAAGGCAAGTTATTGGGCGATAATTATCAACAGCGTTTCCTTTAGAAATATCCTTTTGGCACAACACTGTGTGGCCATAAGTCATCCATTCAGGAATACACTGTTCTCCTAACAAGACGTCATTCAATTGTTTTGCGATACGATCATGTAGGATATCAAGATTTTTAATCCAGTATCCTTGTACTTTATCTTTCCCCGGGGCTTTCCAATTAGGCATTTTTCTGCATTGCTTTTTAACCATTGCTGTAGTTACTGTAATATTGTTTTGAGAGTGGTATTCACCATTCAACTCTTCCTTCATGGTACTCAACCATTCGGCTTCTTTATTATGTTCCTTCTCAATACTCCATATATCCCCCCAGAACTTCTTACTTACCTCAGCATCAGGTATGTCACCTGTTCTAATTCCACCGCCACTTAGTTCTGTATAAACTTTCTTTTGGTCAATGTTAAACAGTCTATTTTGGCGAAATTGTTTGATTCTCTGTTCGTACCGTTTGATCTTCGCACTTTTCGCAATTATCCTCTGCTTTAATTCTTCCATCACAGTTTTTATACCTTTCCTTTTCACTCTATACTTTTCCTCCAACTTCCTAAGTTTGTAGGTTTTCTTGATACCAATCTGTCCCTTCGACTCCCTGTCAAGTAAACTTAGGTCATGCTTTAATCTTTTGATATCATTTTCAATTCTTCTCTTCCACCTTGGCTCCTCCTTCTCTTTTTTCTCCAATTTCTTCAAGCCCAGTTTTTCAGCAACCCACACACTCACGGCTCTGATCAAATTATTCGTTTCTGTGATGTTCTTTGTGTTTACATATGAAATGGTCTCATTGACTTTATCAGTTAGCCTTTTGAGGTTTTTCTTGTCAACTTTTTTGAACGATATTCCATCACAATCTTTTCCATCTAACAAAATCACTTTCAATTCATCTATAATTTGTTTCTGTTCTTGATCTGTACCATCTTCCTCTACTTCTCCGATTTCAGCCCCTTCTACATGGGTGATTTGTTCCTTTTCGTCGTTATTCTCATTCTCCTGAACATTGGGTTCCCTTTCATCAATCTCATCATCTATTCCCCCTTCATTTAATTGAGATTCTCTCTCAATTTCTCTCCTGACCATTTCCAGCTCAGGTTCTGACAACCATCCATTTATTCGTATAGCTCTTGCTTGGTCACACACGCGTTGCTCAGTTGATTCAAACAGTCCTATTTCTTTCCATTTATTGAACATTCTCTGTCTGTACCCTCTTACAGGTTTACCATTTTCAGTAAAAGGCTTACTTTTATAGTAACATTTCATAATTACTTTATTTACGTCCTTATTCCACTTTATTCTAGCAGTTATAGGATGACGACCGGGCCCCCGCTGCTGAGCCAGGGGACACCTGCCGGGCGAGAGACCTTCACAAGTTGTTCCAGCCTCATTCACGCCGTTATTTTTATTAATTTTATAAGACATTTTTACACTCATTTGAGGATTAGTGAAGTTAAGGTTACACTATCACCGGTATTTTTTTCAAGACACCACCTTTAGAGGGGTTGCCAACCAAAGCTAGAGTCCTCTCTACCCATAAGGCAGACTAGCCCCCGTCGGATGCCAACCCGACATTTCTTGGTCTCGGGGAGAGTTAACAGGTACTACACCTTGCTCAAGGGTGACCTGGAGGTAGTTGTGGCAAAGGGTAACCTTTGCCACAACTACCACAACTCCACAACCGGATGCAGTTTAATGTCAAAAAATTATAAGGACATATTATTATTATTATTGTTATTATTATTATTGTTGTTGTTGTTATCATTATTACTATTATTATTATTATTATTATTATTATTATTGTTATTATTATTATTATTTGAAAACCTTTATCATCTACCGTCATGCCTCCTTATTAGGTGGGTCTAAACTAATGACCTAGGGCTAATAATGTTAATTCTTCCTCTTATTACATTTCTAATACTCTTCTTATTATCATTCCTGTTCCTAACAGGGTCGGTCTCTGCATAGCCAAAACATTGTGCTCAATCACCAGGTTTTGAATCGATTTCCGAAGCCCTTTGCTAACACTACCCAGAGCTCCTATCACCACCTGCACATTTTCCAGGTCCCAGAGTCTTTCTACTTCACTTTTTAAATCTTGGTACTCCTCTGTTTTCTCTTTTTCTTTCTCTTATATTCTTTTGTCAGCTGGTACAGCGATGTCATTGATAACACTGGTCAACATGATTTTTCTGGCAAAAGGTTTTTAAACGAATTGTAACTAAATCTGGGCTGCTGATTACGAATATGAACTCAGTTTTTGTCTATCACATCAGGATTTTGAGCTATGCAATTTTCCAATTTTTGATGAAAATTACTCATCAACCTATAACTATATAGAAGGTTTCAAAATAAAAACCTGATTTTTTTGTACTACATTTTGTATTTTAATAACCAAGAAATAACAAATTTTACTAAGTCGATGTACAGCAATCCAAATAGAATGACAGAAAAAATAGAAAATATAGAAATACACACACATACACAAACACACACACACACACACACACATATATATATATATATATATATATATATGGAACACTGGAACACAAATCAGTATCAAATAGCAGTTATCTAAACTTTCTTTTCTTGGCTGATCTCTGCTGTAAAGCTTCTAGGTTGTCTCTCATCAAGCTCCAGCAATAATCAGCCATCATATGTGAGTTCCACCGGCCTTGATACCGTTCTTCTATTGTTTTAATGACCTGATGAAAACGCTTCCGCTGTTCCTCACTCACATCCCCAAGATTCTCCGGAAAACTGTCCAAATGGCTGTGTAAATAGTGGATCTTGATACTCATTCTACATCCAAGATCTCGCAGGCTCATTAGTAGTTATTCCACAATCTCTTCATAGTTGTCTGCTTTCTTAAAAATTCTGCACCACATCACTAAGTGCATTCTAAGCTCTTCCATCTGCCTCATTCATGGATCTGATTAAGTTTGGATCTCTCACAATTGTTCTAATTTGGGGTCTATCAAATATACCAACCTTTTTTTTCTCGTTGCTAAGGCCAGGAAAAGTTGGACATATATTGCTGAAACATTCACCACTGTGATCAGGAGCTTTGACGAGCTGTTTCATCAATCCAATTTTTCTTTGCAAGGGAGGAAAGACAATGCTCTTCCTATTCACTAGAGAATTGATGACATTCTTATCGCCAGATGCCAAACTCTGTCGCTGAGACCATTCATTCTGCAACCAATGCTCTGCTGTAGCTCTACTGTCCCAGTAACACAGGAAACAGTGGTATTTTGTGTACCCTCCTTGCTGACCTAAAAAAATGTTAACCATTTTAAATCCACACAAATTACCCACCCATAAGCATGGTTTTGCAAGCTCTCCAGAACAATCTTGATGTTGTTATATTCTTCCTTAAGTTTTACAGAATAACCTGGTACCGGGCCATACTTATTTCCACTGTGTAACAGAACACATTTCAAACGTCTTTTGAAACTGTCAAGAAAAAGCCTCCAATTCCTTGAATCAAAAGCTGAAAGTCCCATAAAGACAAGTAACCCTTCTACATCAGTACAACAGACAAGCTGGCCATCTGAATGGAAGTACTTCCGCGTTCCTGATTCCCTGTTGCGATTAAATGAGACACATGTGCTGGGTTTCAACATTCGATTCTCTTGCAGTCTTGAAGCCAAAAGTTTCATTCAAAGCCTGCCGAGTAAACAGAATTTGTTTGTCTCTATCTTCATCACAGGGCTAAAAATATCTGCAGTGTCTTCTTCATCACTAGAAGAAGGTGAGCAAAGAATCGTGTCATCAATGTTTGGAAGCTTAGTAAATATTGGTACAGGTATTTCTTCACTATGGACAACTGGTCGAATAGCTGAAGGGATGTTTGGGTACTGCAAATATTGCTTGTTTTTCTTTTTGAAACCTTTTACATTCACAAGGCAGAGATAGCAGTCATCTAAATAAATGCTTGATTCTCGCCAAACCATAGACACTCCAAACTTGAATTTTGCATTCTTTCCTCGAGACCATGATCTCAAGGTCTCAACACAGGTTTCGCACTCTTGCGAGGAGCCCAATACTTGTCTTGGTCTCCAAGTGGTACTTTGAAGTAAGTCAAATACGCACTCGTAACAAAGTCAGTAATGTTGCGCCTCTGATTCGCCAAAGTAAAGCTCCCACAGATGCAGCAAAATATATTTGGATCACTTAAGCACTGTCTTCTGTGAGATGTAGAGGCCATTGTTAGGTCAGTAATACATCCTGCACACAAGGAAAACTTTGTTAGCTACCTGAGCTCTTCCATGAATTTCTACCCAACCTCCCACACCTTAATCATTGTTTCACAGAGAAAACGAGCAGAATAATAACAGTAAATAACTAAATTTAGTGATAAAATCAATAAAAAAGCACTACCTGGAAACGAGTGTTGTGCAAATTGAAAGCTGTTTGTTTACTTTCGTATCGTAAAAAATGGTTATGTTATGCATGTTCCAAGAAAACAAAAAATTTCTTCAGTTTCTTCAGGGAGATTAAATGAAAAGTAAATTTACCAAAATGAACCATATAATCCGGCCTTTTTTGCTACACTATTTGATAGGATATTATTTTCTTAAAAATGCATAAAAATATAAATATGTATAGCGCAAAAACTTGATGTGATGGAGAAAATCTAAGATCAGATTTGAATTCAGCACCCTTAAATTAGTCTAAAACTGTTCTTAAATTTCATGCCAGAAAAAAGTTTGTTTTCTTTGTTTACCAGTGCAAAGTATGTACCTTCTTTTTTATCAATTAATACAGTGTCTGGCCTTTTTTATTGATGGCCCACAAAATGTTTACGTTATCATCTTCCACCGCCCTTTTCGGGGATTGTTAATACCATTTCTCTTTGTGCTCTAAACCGTTTTTCCTGCATATGTCCCAGTGAAGCCATCCAGCAACTTGGTAGTGTCTTCTTTTATATTCTTTTTGCGCCAGCTTTTCACAATCGCTAATTAAGTGATGCACCCACGCTCACCTCTTTTTTCACACATACCGTATATAGGGCTGTCTACAGTTTTATCAATTGTATGTTTAATGTAGTTTGTCCTAATTGCCCGTTCCTGTACAACACATATCAGGGCCTCTATTTTTATTTTCAAGTCTCGTTTTGCTTGCCAATTCCATGTCTTCTGTCTATCTACCATATCGGCAGTTTCTCTCACAAACTAACCTTACATATTTTTTCCAACCATTGTTATTTACACACCTCTAACTTTCGTCTTTTAAACACTTTCTTCTCCAGAGCCCCTTCCGTTTCGATGGTCTTGGCTGCTTTTATGCCTTTTATAAGCGGTTCTTTAGAATTGAAAACGTATTGTCTTAGACTATTCTCTTCCCTTCACATTACCACTTCTTCGCTATTCAAGCCTCTGCCACTTTCCTTTCGTCTCATATAGAGCCTATCAGCATCACTTTTTGAGTGGAATGCACCATACATCGTCATTGATTTTCTAGTTTTCCAGTCAATCCTTTTTAACTCATTGCCTCTCCAATCAATTATCCCTGCCCCATATCAAGCAATTGCTACTGCTTAGATGTTTACCGCTGTTATTTTATTTTACCCGCTCATTTTGGATTTCAAAGTCAAGCTCAGTCTCCTCCTATACTCTTTTATTGTCTCTAGACAATAAAATTTCATTTCACCGTCTTTAATCTTGTCTTGTTCAGTTATTCCTAAATATGTATAGCTTTTCTCTTCAACCTCCTTTATTACCTCCCCATTCGGAAGATTTAAACCTTCACACCTGGAATCTTGTCCCTCTCCATGATCAACACACCACATTTGTTTGATTTCAAGTTACATGCCTATGTCCTCACTAAATATATGGGCCATTTTCACCAACAAACAAGTCAATTTGGTTTTCATTTTTGCCATAGGGTTTTAAGTCGTTCATAAGAGGTAAGTGATTTAGGGACACTTGTCCTCTATGCAATTCATATTCTGCGTTTACTTTTCTGAGAATAAGAGGCATTGGTATCACACATAGTACAGATAACAATGACGAAAGCCTGGCACCTTGAAAGATATATCGTTTCAAGAGATAGCTTTCACTTTTCCATGCTTTTCTCTAGAAATTCTCTTTTTGGTATTACAAACGGTTCCATACACTCCTTTATCCAGGTATGGGGGACAAAATCATAGGCATTTTCATAATCAGTTCACTCCATAGCTAGACTTGTGTGCCTTTTCCTACAATCTTTTAGGATTGTTTTGTTGATTAATAGTTGATCTTTTGTCCCACGACTCTTGCGTCTGCAACCATTTTGTTCTTCAGGCAACAACGTTTCTCTTTCCAAATATCCATATATTTCCTCTGATATTACTACAGTCATCAGCATATATATAATTGAAAGGCATGTAATTGGGCGGTAATGATCAACAGCATTTCCCTTTGAAATACTTTTCGGGATAGGACGGTGTGGCTATAAGTCATCCACTTGGGAAAACACTCTTCTCCGATTAATATCTTGTTCCACTGTTCAGCAATTCTTTCGTGCAAGTTTCCACGGTTCATAATCCAAAACCATTGTACCTGATCTTTTCCTGGCGCTTTCCAACTGGGCACCTTTCTGCATTTCTTCTTCAAGTAATAGTGCCATCTTCTGAGTTATGCTCACTATTCAGTTCATCTTTCATTGCATTCTGCCAACTGGTCTCTTTATGCTCCTTTTGAACACTCCAAACAACCCCCAATAACTTCCTGGTCTCCTCGGTATCAGACACCTCACCGTTCTAATACCATCTCCACTCAACTCACCATAAACTTTCTTCCGATCACAATTAAATAATCGATTTTGTCGAAATTGTTTGATTCTTTGCTCATATCGTTTGATTTTGCACTTTTAGCAATCCTTCCTTGTTTCAATTCTTCCATTACAGTATTTAACCCTTTTCCTTTCACTTAATATCTTTCTTCTAGCTTCCTCCGCTTAACTATTTTGTTTATACCTAGTTGTACCTTCTATTTCATATCGAGCAAACTTGCATCATGCTTCTGGCTTTTCATCTCATTTTCAATCCATCTCTTCCACCTAGGCTCCTTCTTTTGCCTCCTTTTAAATTTCTTTAACCCTAATTTATTTGCAACCCAAACACGTGGCTGTTATAAAGGTATTCGTTTCAGTGATGTTTCTAGTCTTCATATACATGGTAGCTTCATTAACCTTCACGGTTTGTTTGTTAAAGGATTTCTCATTGAATTTTTTGAAGGATATCCCATCACAGTCTTTTCCTTCTCTTAGAATTTCTCCGAGCACACCTATAGTTTGTTTTTCTTCCTGATATATGACGTTTTCCTCCACTTCTATCTCTATCTCATTTGTTTCGGCAATGGTTTCATTTCGTAAATCAGTTTCATTACCACCCTCATTTATGAGTCTCTGTGATTCATTTTCTAATCCCCTTCTGATCGTTTCTAGTTCTAGATCCGATGACCATCCATCTACTCTAATAGCCTTTGCTTGATCACACACACGTTGCTCAGTTGATTCAAACAAACCCTTTCTTTCCACTCGTGGAACATTCTTAGTCGATACTCTCTGACAGGTTTACCTTCTTCATTGAAGGGTTTACTACGATAGTAGTATTACATAACGATCCCTTTTACTTCCTTAGTCCACTTCATCCCAGCAGTCGCAGGATGACGACCGGGTCCCCGCTGCGGTGCCGGGGAACAACTGCCGGACCAGAGACCTTCACATATAGTTCCAGTCTCATTCGCGGCGTTATTTTCATTATTATAATTTTGCATTTAACACTCATTGGAAGATTAGTGAATTTCAGGTTGCACTACACCATCACTAGGAGAGCTGTTATTCAAAGCTAAATACCCAATCCTGACTATGCAACACATGCACCTCCCACCAGATGTCAACCTGGGGTTTACAACTGCTGTTGGTTTATTGTTCTGAGTTTCCCTTCTCATAGGACGATTTCCAACTAAGGCTTCTCATTTTTATTATTATTATTTTAGCTAATTTTCGTAAATAAGTACTTTCATTTAAGAACTTCATAGCACCGGGTTATTATTAATAAACTAGCTTCCTTAACGTTTCTCTTTTTTTATGTTTGAAGGTATTAAGATCTGTATAAGAAATTGTATCAAATGTAAAAACATTAAAAATGCGGAAAAAAGAATGGTACAAAATTGTCAGGTAAAAATATCTAAATTTGGAATAAAAATAAAGGTGAAAAATTAATTATACAGTATATGACTTATAGGTCTCATTATTATTATTATTATTATTATTATTATTATTATTATTATTATATTGGTGTCGCACACTAAGTTATGATCATAAATCGCTAGTGGAGTTTCTTGAGGCATGGCGTCAGCAAGACTCCACAGTTTTCAGCAGTTCGACTATTCTTGTTTTCAACCCAAGTTCTCCTAACCACTTTTTAAATTTTTTTAGTGGGGTATCCAGAGCTCCTATGATGATTGGAACCACCTTTATAGGGATGTGCCATAGGTTCTCCAATTCCCTGGCTAAGTCTTGATATTTGAGAATTTTTTCCTGTTTCTTTGCAATTAGTCNAAACAGCACATGACCTTGCAGTTGGGGCCTGTTTAGGTTTCCCAGTTTAGGTGACCCATTCTGCTTAAAACGGTCTCCGTAGCGAGGCTTCACCCAAGACCTTAGGACTAAGTAACAAAGTAAGAACTCGGTACTCAGCCCTTCAGAACAAGAGATCCACGCTCACGACACCTAGATATGATGCTCCCCCACTACTCCCGCCCGTTAAACAGAAATGCGTGATGTGTCAGCCCTTTCGGGACATGCACAACCGGTTAAGGTCAGGCAACTGACTGGAAAATCTGCGGTTTGAGCGGGAATGTTTGATCTAGCCCATTCATAATTACCAGGCAAAACTAGTTCGTGTACCCCACCAATCAATTAAGATCAGAGGTCATACGTCTTACGACGCTACGCCACTTGCTGACAATAATAGTCAGTGCCTGGCGTAATTATCAGGTCAATTTGACTACACAGGGCAGGGGGGTCAATGTCCCTTTCCAGCAGTACTAGGCAGTACTAAGTTAAGGCCGGCCAATTAAGGCAAGTTCAACTTTTCCCACTGTTCCCGCCAGGTTTACCCAGCTCGACTAGGGCAGGGGCTCTGCTCCCTGAGGAATTGCCTTTTCGTCTACCTATTATTATTATTATGTATTTTACTTTCTGCGTAGTTTATTAAGTCCTACAGAGCCGTGTCTAACCACTGGTCCTAAGGCGCTAGAGGGTAGCTGTTGCTTTCTACTTTATTGATAGTACTCTCCATAGTATGTGTGCTGTTCCAAGGAGGGCTATCTTCTGTTGATTTTACCAGGGATTTTGTCGGTGTATTGTTCAAATCCCTTCTTCACAAGTCCCAAAGCTCCAATGACCACTGGTAATATTGTGGTCTTTGTGCCCCACATCCTGTTGATTTCAATTTCCAGGTCATGTACTTTGACAGCTTTTCTGTTACTTTGACAGTCAGGCTACATTGCTGTTTAGGTTTATACCTTTGTTCATCGTCAGTAATTTCTGGGTTCCCCTGTCGAGTTGATTTAACTTGTCCTTTCTCCAGTTGATCACCCCAGCTCCATATCTCACAAGAGATACTGCCCAAGAGTTAATTGCCTTGATGTTATTTCGGCCATTTACTTTCGACTTTAAAACTAAACTGGTATGTCTAAAGTATTCCTTTATAAACGTGCTCTTCACCTTAATTTCTTTGATATTGTCAGCCGTGATTATTCCTAGGTACTTATACCCTTCCTCGTCACCTCCTTAATAACCTCACCATCAGTCAGACTAACGCCTTCAGTCTTATTCAACTTTCCTCTCTTCAAAATCGACACACCGCACGTTTGAATTCCAAACTTTATCTTTATATCCTTGCTGACAGCATGTACTGTAGAGACAAGCCTATTAACTTCCTTTTCATTTTTTGTGAATAATTTAAGGTCGTCCATTAAAAGCAGCTTATTTATCTTTGCATAGTGTATATCCAGCTGACATCTTTCTAAAGGCTGATGACAAAGGTATCATACAGATGAAAAATAATAGAGGTGATAAACTGTCTCCCTGGAATATTCCTCTTCTGATATCAACTTCTCCAAGCTTCTCCAACTCACCGCATGCAGTCAATTCAGTCTCCCAATTCTTCATTATTCCCTCGACAAATTGTACTATGTTGTCTGAGATGTTAACAAGTTTCGTGAACTCTAGAATCCAGGAGTGTGGGACCATGTCATAGGCCTCCTTGTAATCGACTCCCCTTTATTTTTCCTCTAAGTACTGAGTTCGCAGTACAGAAATATATAACAGTGTAACAATACCTGAAAGGACGGTATTTTGTTTTTCTCTAGGGTATCCAACAATTAATTTTTTAAAATAAGTGGTAGTATACTTAGGTAATCTATTTACTTTTTATTAAAAGGTTAACCCGAAATAAAAGTGAGGAAAATATTTCTGATATTTAGTACCCCAATATTACTGCATTGCCTGCCTAGAGTGAAATAATAGTAATTTCTCATCAGTGTGCTGTTGTTTTTTTCTCCTAGAAATGTCTTCCCGGATAATATAGTCGGAGCATGCATTAGCCAGGTAATATAATTATTAACTTTACTGCGTCTTTATTATGTGTTTTACCTTCGTTTGCTCTTTTCATCAAATACATAAACAATTCCTTAAGATTGCAAGGAAAAACTGATGAAGTCGTGTAAATAAATAGTTGCAGTAGTATAATCGGGTAACATAGCAACTTTAAGGTCACAGATTTAAGGCCCTATGAATTCAGTTAGGTATGGGTCAAAACCTTTGGGAACACCTGCCGTGAGAACCAAAAATAACTAATATCATGGCACATACATGTCTTTATCAACAGTAGTTTTAGTAGATTCCTAAAATACCCCGATTAAAGGTTGGTTGGCGATTTCCTGGCCTCTTACGATCTTCAAGATAAGGTAAGAAATGGCAGAAAGCCCTTTAATCAACCGAACTTAAAAGTGTTAATGGCCAAAGTCTATGTCTTTACGCGGTATTGTATTGTATTGTACATTGCAATAACACTTGGTATATATTGGCCATGTCTTGTATAATTTTCTAAAAGTGAAATAAAAAGTTTTATTTTTCACATTGGAAGTAACTTTAATTGATAAATGCTAGTAGAATGCAATAAAATGCAGTACTCTGTAGGTTATTAAGCAAATGACCGCATTGCACTACACATAGGATTTGCATAATAATGTTTTACAACTTAGAGTACCGATGAGAGCTGGATATAGTTTCTCTATGCAGCTTAATAGAGCAGAGCAGGATCAAGAAAAACTAATTTCTAAAACCTTGAAAGTCCTGAAATTATGCAATTTTAGTGAAATATCATAAAATTTAAAAACTTTTTCCCTTTTGTCCAATAATCCTAATTTCTGACTTAAATAATTAGAACTTTTAATTTGTTTCATTTTTATACTGGTAAGATAGACATGTTCCTCAAGGACTGTTGACGTGATTATAACGTAGAAAGACGCAACTGTGAACCGCATAAAGTAATAAAACTATTGCTAAAACTATTAAGACACAGAAATCTTATTGCCTTTGTTTTAAACTTTTTTTGCAGGACAGAACCACTCAGTACTACATAATGCTATCATGTAGGTTTTGTTTAAAGTTTGAAATGAAACCAAATTTTTGAATCATTTACTAATAAAAGTGATACCCACATAGAAAATTCATTTAGTTTGATAACTATTTCTTGAAGGCCCTTTCGTTTCTCATATTCTACAGTCACTGCATAAGTTAGAATAAGAAAACAGCTTTAAATTCGAGGTTTAACCTGGATAGATTTAGTAGGAATAAACTGAATTTTTGTATTAGTTTATTGTGAAATAGTTTTTGAAAAATTCCGCATGTGCGTTCGTATGTATGTTCATTTCCTCGCCATCTTGCAGGCTTTTCGTTTGTATATGTCTTTGATTGAAGATTAACCTGGAAGGTTTTCGTTTCTATCAGATGGAAGTTCCTGGAACGAGTTTTAAGGGACAAAACTATAATTATGTAGATATTCTTTTGGATGGTTAAGTAGTGTTGTTTTTGCTGTTATCAAAATGTTCATCCGTTTTAAAACATTAATGTACATTCTATGAAAATCGTCTGTTAGTATTAATGTGAGATCTAACACATTAGCCATGTAAGTTTATCTTTCTCCTAGTTGGTTGTTTTGTTTCAATACAGGAGGGCCATTTCCGCCCTTGTGCCTTTCTCAATGTTTATTATGGGATCTTTTCCATAACAAAATCTCGAAAGTGGTTGTAGATCATCGTTGAAGTTTAGATTTAGCTTTTCAATGTCACTGCTGGCAAAATCAAGGTGACGTTTGCATACGTAAAATTGCTGTCATGAATTGACGTATGTGCAGTACTGTTGAAAAGTATCAGAAACAGTAATGGCCCAAGGATTTTTACCTAGAGGTATTCTTGAAGTCACTGGCTCTTCCTTTGGCTTTGAACAATCAATATCGATTATCTGTTTGGTATAAAACAAATACGACTTCAGTCATTTGAGCTTACTACTATTAATTCCATACCCACAAAGTCTTTCAATGAAATTTGTGCTATTGTTTGTATAAAGTGGCTTTACACAGACCTGGAAAAACCTTTTATCTTCAAAACACACTCTCTCTTCACCTTTAAGTAATTTCAGAGGTCTTCGTTCCAATTTTTCTTCTAAGAGTGCTTTTCTTCATTCTGACTCTCCTCGGGTTTTGCGAGAGAGCTCTCAATAATATTGTTAGTAATAGTGATCTTCAGGTTCAAGGCTATCTACCTTAGTTTCGACAAGACTCCACAACTCATCTTCACGGTCTTGCTATTTGTGCTTTACAGGATCTTCCAGCTGTTAGAGTAAAAGAACTTTAATATGAAGATAAGCCTTTCATGTATTTCAGAATATCTATTCTTCAGGCCACGTTTTACCTATTTTCTGGTATCGTCGTCCCACATCTGATCCTTCCTCAGTTATTGAGACAGTATTAGACTCAAATGATAAGGCCATGGACAATCACCGCATTGCTAACATACTCGTCTTTGATGACTTCAGTGCTCCGGTGCTATTGGGTGCTAATCGTTCTGGTAATTTGCTTCGGTTTATCAACATCTATGTTGGTTACACTGCTACACTGTACTCTCTCATTGATCACTAGGTAGCTCAGCTGGAACAACTCAAACTTGCGAGAGATTTTAAATCTGATCTTCAGGATGTCAGAGAATA
Source organism: Morbakka virulenta (assembly GCA_003991215.1). NCBI lineage: Eukaryota > Metazoa > Cnidaria > Cubozoa > Carybdeida > Carukiidae > Morbakka > Morbakka virulenta. Next base: position 1,369,310 of record RDPX01000059.1, on the reverse strand, counting down.
GGGAAGCAGGTGACTGGTTTCTTCCAATGTGGCCATCACGCAACTGATGTCATTCAATATAACGCTGAGCCCTTAACCTCCTCCAATATTCATGTAATATCATTCTGAGATTAACCCTGATGAGATTGCCACACCTCCCCAGGTATGATCATCAATGAGGATGATTGCTTTGACATTTTCTGCAGATCTTTCCTTGGATTCGTATATTCAATCTGGTTGGCAAGTGTGCATGTTAAAACGTTGGCTTTAAGTATCAAGCTAGAGATAGTCTTAAACCTAACACTATCTTGTATCTCTGTAAATCCACCATCCGCCGTTGTATGGAGTAGATTTGCCATATCTGGACGGATGGTATATCTTCATGTTTTTGATGGAGCTCAAAGACGTGTTTGTAATTTGATAGGTTCAAATCTTTTGCTGCCACTTTCCATCCTTTGGCTCATCGACAGAATCTTGGTTGTCTTAGTCTTTTCTTTAGGTGTTACTGTGGGATGTGTTCTGATGAACTTTCCTCGTTGGTACAAGCTCAGTTTGTTGCACCTCGTGTCACCCGCTTCCCCGGACGTCTTCACCCTCACGCAGTTGTCGCCCCTGGTTGTAATAAATCTTTCTATTGTTGTAATTTATTTCCACAAATTGCAAAGTGGTGCAACTATTTGGGGTCCGAGTGCTTTTCCACGTCAAATTACTTGAACGTTTTTAAGTCAAACGTTATTTTTTATCTCGTGGCTTACTTTCTTGTATCTTTTAACGGTAATTTTTCTGTGATTTCTTCAAAGTTCCATACACTTAGTATCATAATTTTTTTATGGTTCTTAACCATTCACAGATATTATAAATTTTAATATTATTAATTTTTATAGGTTTTTCCTGTGAAACCCTATCATGGCACTGCGAAAATCAGACTCAAAGTCCTAGTAACCCAAATATATTATATTAAAGGTTGTGTCAGTGTGTGTTTGGAACGGAATCGCCCACCAGGCAACAGAGAAAGCTAAAATATTGTGTCATGGTAGTTTGACAATCTTTTGATACAATAAAAAAATATATCTAACCAGACAATGTAGAATGCTCACATTTGGTATTAAAGTAGTTTGCAACCCACTGCCAAACGTAAGCTGTATATGTTTTTAACATGACCGCTCTGTGTGCTCCCAGGGACAAAAAGGAGACCCCCGAGGGCATGTTTTAGGGGATACAGAGCTTCGGTTCAAAAATAAATGTAACTATGATCCTAGATAGGCCATGTGATGGCCTACCTACATACCTATTTGTCTACCGCAGTGCCGTATCTAGATTAAGTCCGAGGTTGCTCTTTAATCCCATTCTTCTACATTCTACATCCAATTTATCACTCGGTCGCTGCAACTTTACTTCTGTATCTGTAATCATTACTGTGATTACTGTGTAATCTTCGTATCTCATATTATTTAAGCCCCTTCCACTTTTACACCTTCCAAATCCTACATGTTGTTAATGATAGCCTGTGAAAATGGCGAAAAGAAGGTCCAGCCGCCTGATATCATCTTGACAAAACCTGTACACCTAAATTCGCTCACACCCACTACAACCAATTTATCCTTCCTGCTTCTTTCTTCAGGTTCTCTACCTTTCCCTACTGCATATTGTTAACGCTCCACGTTGCAATTTTGTGGTAGCAGTTACATTTGGCGGTAACCCGATTTCGACCCCCGGACACTCGCTGTAATTGCCTGGATGAGCCGCCAGCAGTAGCAGAATAAAGCACTGGCAACCTTTGTAGTCATGATTTCATCGGCGGGGTTTGACAGCATCCCCATTATAAGAAATGCTTTTCCGGATGTTGTTTCTTTGCGTTCTTTCTATTGATTTTCTTGCTTTATGTGTAGGAGAGTTTTTACTTCCTTTCAACTGATTTAGCCCATGGTCTCTTTTTGAGTATTTGGGACTGCCTTGCACTTCTGGTGCACTGCACTTTTGCTGCACACTCTTCCAACTTCCATCCGGAGGTCGCACATAATAGGGTTTATATTCCCCGTCCAGTCCCACGCTAAACATTGACAATGTTATTTTTTATTATGAACGATGTGGCGTCACCCAGGCGCTTTAAAGTTGTTCTGTCAGCTGTTTTCAAAAACAGGGACCTGCGAGAAAAAATTGAAGTCAACAAGGCAACGTAGAAAGCCGAAGCGTGTAAGGATGATCGACTGTAACCCTGCCCTCAACACAGGATATGTTATTTTTCAATATGACCACTTTTGGTGTAAGGGTACGTTACAGCCTTGCGAAAAATGGGTCTTATGCGCCAGTTCTCAAAGATGGAAACCTGTAATTCAGAAATTAATTGTGCAGAAGTTGTTCAGGAACCCAGAAAAAGGGAAGCAAGTCAGGTTTTGGATTTTATTGTGTGGTAATGATTTAATGGTTCTTTGACCACTCAAACTAATATCCTGGGAAGAGCAGAACGCACCTCTGCGAGCAAGGCCATGAAATGCAGTAGTATCATTTAATATTGTATCTTACAGTATAGAAATAGAATATCGTGTAAGAGTAGGAATTTATTTTCATAGAAAAGAATTATGTGAAGCAGAATGTAATACAGCTTCATCTTAGTTTTATAGTCATTTTTCTGCTTCAAGCAATAACAAGACTCTCGTTTAAAGGGCGGTGTAAGAAGCTTATGTCGGTAAGGAGCTAAGGGGCTTTGCTTAAAAAATGGCAACTTTGCATTTGGATTATGATGCTTGGTTTAACGTAACAAGTAAATTCACAAATGAAACCAGATATTTTTTTCGTTACATATAATCAGTTATAAAGTTGGCGTGCATTTGTACAACGTCTACCCCCAACCTTGTAAAAAGATAATGATCTTTGCCCGATACAAGGTGAAACCAAGCGCGCATTTTCATTGTCTTGGTAAGATTGGTAAGAAAATAAGACGTGATATTACGTTTTTCTCTGCATTTTTGTCGTGGAAAGCATGTATTTTTAAATTGAAATAACATGGGAGAGATTCACTCCGTGTTTAAATACAAAATATGAAGAATTTGCGTTAGATTTATAATTGTTTTTTTTTGACACTGTTCTACTAAGGTGAAAAAAGTTTTAATGATATTTTTCTTCAAGTGTCAGAATTGGAACAGACATCGACGACTATGGCGCACCAAATCTCCCTGTTGTCCGTCTTCCTTACCACCTCAGCTTTCGTTACTGTGTTTTGCGCTGTCCATTGATTAAGACTGTCTATGAATGTTATTCTCTGGCTGCTCCTGCTTTTCCTCCCTTCTACTTGCCACATAGCAACATCTTTTCAAGTTAATCTGACCTTTATACGTGGTCCAGAAAGTCAAGCTGTCTCTTACGGATTGTTTTCATGAACGATCTTCTGTAATTTGCAGTTTTCATCACCTCCTTGTTTGATTTCTTCTCCATCCACTATATCTTAAGCATCCTCCTTAGACACCACATTTCAACCGCCTCTGGTATTCTTTCCGGATCCTTGCTAAGAGCCCAGCTTTCTCATCCTTACAGCAGTACAGACCATCATATGTCTTCAGTGCTCCGATCTTTGCATCAGTTCCGATGTACCTGTTGGTAAAGATTGTTCTTAAATTGTTGATTGTGTTTTTTGACATTGCAATTCTGCTTTTTTTTTCGGACAAACATTTTG
>RDPX01000059.1:1298276-1327411 GCA_003991215.1 Morbakka virulenta | reverse complement strand
CTTTGGTGGTATATAAAACACCATACAGAACCGATGATTATTGCTGTGCGAAATCAGAATGCGACGGATGTCAAGGAATCCATTGAGCCAGCAAACTACAAAAAGACGGGAGCTGACAACACAGTTAACTTATGGAAGGAGAAGGCGATGCATGGACAGTACCTGAGAGACATGGAAGGAAAAGATGTAACAAAATCTTGGAGTTGGCTTAGAAATGGGGACTTGAAAGGCTGTACAGAGGCTCTTATTTTCAGTGCCCAGGAACAAGCCCTCAGGACAAACAGTGTTAAATTCCAAAAAGATAGGACTGAGTCTCCTTTGTGCTGTTTATGCAATGAGAAAAGTGAAACTGCTTCACATATTGTTAGTGAATGTAAAGTGAATGTAAGATGCTGGCTCAGAGAATATAAGCGTCGCCATGACAATGTTGCAAGATATGTCCACCGGAGACTAAGTAGAAAGTTTGGCCTCGATACAGCAGATAAATGGTATGAACACGTGCCCGAAGGTGCAACTGAAAATGAAGTGTCCACGATCTTGCGGGATTTTACGATCTAGTGCGACAAGCATATCGAAGCAAGAAGACCTGATATTGTAGTGATAGATAAAATCACACGGGAAGTGAAAATAATTGATGTAGCAATACCAGGAGATGCGAGGGTAAATAAAAAAGAAGGAGAAAAGATCGAAAAGTACAATGTTGAAAGATGAAATAGCAAGATTATGGGAGATGAAACAAGTTACTGTGATCCCAATTGTGGTAGGAGCGTTGGGTGCTGTCAGTAAATACTTTGAAAAATTTGTAAGAGATATAGGGATCTACATGAAAATTGAACACGCACAGAAAACAGCTTTTTTAGGAACAGCGCGGATATTAAGACTTGTACTTGACTGCTAAATCCATAGGAGGAATGCGTGGTTCCCCATACGTGTTGTTGCACGTGATCACATATAAAATTACCGAGAAGAAAGATCAATCTCGAGACCTTGAATTCATAATAATAGTAATAATAATAATAATAATAATAATAGTTGGTTAGATTGGCGGGCAATAGAGGTCCATGAAGGAAGTTTATTTGAAATGTCAGATGGTCAGCCAATTTACCCATCTCTTTCATGATTTGTCATCACCAAGCTCAACACGAATTGATGACTATACTGATCAGGATTTTGTAAAACGAATAGAAATTCCAGAGTCAGTTGTTGACGAAGTCCTTGAGGTAAGTGAAGAAGAATTAAGTGAATTAATAGGATGCCCAATTTTAGTGTTAAGGAAATAATTTCAATTTTTAGAAAGATAAACATGCGGTTCCTTTACGTATTTTCCCTGCATCAATCAATTTCTTCCTTTCAAAAATGTTAATTGGCTAGGTGAACACCTAGTCATGACAAATAGTAACCCGCTATTTACTGGTGTGTAATGACGCTCTTGTGATAAAATGTTTTGGTTGCAGTTTGTCGGATAAAATTTCTTGTTTCTAATATATTAATTTCTCCAGTTCTTACAGTTGGTACCTGTTGTGTCGAATTTCACACCTACACTTGACAGAGTATAACTAGCCATTGAACTGAAGTCTCTCTTGTATATATTTTAATGATGGCAAGTCACAGCGAAAGTAAAGTAAGCTTCACTTTTCAAACCTTCTACGAGCTATGCTATATAGCCACGTTGGGCATCTGTGTCACCCTAAACAGTTTCTACCTCGGCAGGTGCACTCCTCTACCCATCTACCGTTCCCAGATTTGCTCCTAAATTCCTTAATCCTGGGATCTTGGACTTTCAAAAAGGGGTGGGATTTTTTGCCCATAGTCAGGCATTTTAGTAAACAAGGGTCCTTTGCAGAAAACATGTCTGAAAAAGCTTGAAGTTGCAACCAACAAAAATTGGTCTAAAAATATACTACATCTACCATCTCTCTCTAAGAGAAATATCATACACTTACATTTTGTTCTTAAACAAGAAATTGTTTAATTGTTTTTTATATGACGCGTACATAATGTACAAAATTTATTAATAGTAGATAATAATAAAGTAATAAAGTTGATTGAAAAATCATTGCATACAATAAAATATTATGGATGTCTGCAAAACGGGCTCCAGATAAAGTGGAATGTCAGGGGTGAGTTTAAAAGTATATTTCTTACTTTTAAAAATACTCTGAATTAGGATAAGGACCACTTCTCAAATAGGAGTGCACCCCGCCTTGGGTTTCTACCTTGCTGAGAACACCATTTTCAAAATATAAAACGAATTCATTCAATTTCCATACTTGAAAATGACCTTAAATAATGCATGGTAATATGGAGTATTGCTTGGTAATTTAGCACACAACCAGTGCTCAACGTTAACGAAGCAATACCAGTCCCTTGTGTACGTTATTGAAATCCAAGAGGATCTTATCTTTGACGTGAAAGCGAGTCTCGTTTATCCCTTTTCAAAAACAGTGTCAGGAAAGACACGGTAGTTCGGATTGTATTATTACAGCATTCATAGTACTAGACTCGACTAGCTTTTTTAAGCTGACAGTTTGGACCCTTCAAAGAATGCTAATAACATTGTGTTTTGGATAGATTGGATCCGATTGGATAGAGGGAACTGCTTTCGGTAGATACTGGGAGAAAGATATTTTCATCTTTCCCAGTAAAGACTAAGCTCTTCTTGTGCCAGTAATATTTCTAAAAGCTACCTTTACTCTCTTTTCATGCATTTCCTTCCTTCCTTAACAGCTGTTATGCTTAACATCTACATCCTGAACCATAAATACCCTCTTACCTCTTCATTTTATAAAAGACACAACCCGGGACTACGTAATTAACAGGTTATTTATAGTTACGTTTTATGTCTGTCCTATAAAGTACCATATTAGGAAAGGGGTTTCAGAATTGTTAAAGTTTAATTATTCCCTATGGACTACGTATGGTCTCAAATCAATGCCAAAATTAGTTTTTACGGAGCCAATGGGAGATCTAACTCATAACCTGTCAACTCAACGTAAAAAATCCAATCGTTTTGCCACCGAGTCCTTCTTTTATGTACGTTTACTTTTAATGCAAAGGCAGTATGTAGTAACTTTCCATCGTCCATTTCAGTGTACCCTTTCGGAGATTGTTCAGTTCACTTTTGTATTCCCTTATTCAGTAAATACTTCCCATTGTATTCTTTACACAAAACTATGTACATTAAAAACACAAAATCTAAAGCTTGATATTTATTGACGACGAGTCCATGTAAAGGAAAAAGTGTTAATAAAAAATGCTCAATTTCTATGATCTATACCGCATCAAAAATATACATAGTAAGAAATAGTATTTACAAGTTATGCTACATCGTGACTGTTCCTGTTTAACACAATTTTCCTTGCAGCAGTTACTGTGAAAGAAACACAGAATCTAATCAAATCCATCATCATTTTGTCCAAATAAACTTGCAAAATTTTTAAAAGATCAATGGTCCCTAAAAATAAACAAAAAGGAAAAAAACATAGTCTCCAATTTTCCGCTTTCACCTTTTATATCGGCAAAGCAGGGTTTTGAACCGAACCTGATAAAGTAATGCTTTTTAAAATTACTACTTGAGAGTATACTGCACTGTGTCATACAAAGGATCAACGCGTGTTAACAGTAACGCTGCTTTCAGTCAGCTAAGCTTACAGGTCTTCAGATAAAAATCCCAACAAACTACAAGCGGATTTAAATACCTTGAAAACTATATCAGAGAGAGCTTTTTCGGCAACCCTTACATCGTCCATAACATAAGGATTTAATAACGGCTTTAAATTAACTACTTATATAAATACTACTTTGTACGTATAAATCATGACTCCCGGAAAGACAATTCTAGCGATGCTAAATCTTTGTCAAGTTCATCCAACGTAAAAATCGGGTCCTCATCCGTATTTGATACCTCAGGACACTGTAGGTCAGCGGCAACTGCATCCAGTAAGGACGGTTCTGTAAGGAATAAAGTAATGAATGTAATAATAAATGTAGTTAATCAATTTTCAATGACACGGCTTGATATTGATAGGTTTCACCAAACCAGAAGTGGATTGGTGTATAACGGCACAATCCAGAGCACCGCTTTACTTTATTATATCACTTCAAATTCTTTATACATATATTAGATCTAATAAATTCAACATGACGTGATAATGAATGACTTTCACAACCCACTACGATGAAAAAATGTGTTTATTACAGCAGGCTTTATACTCTTAGCGAACCAATTCTGTTCATATAGTTACAAAACTGGTTTAAATCAAAAAGCGTGAACATAAAATATAACTTTTGTCATACTTAAACCTACTGTCAGTGTTAGCACCAGCTTGTAACCTACTTTGAATATTGCTACATTCCTAGCTCTTAAACTCTTCATAGGCAATACAGTAATCCCTCCAATGTGTCCTATTTGGAAAGTTTTGCTCACAACTCAGAGGGAAGTCTAGAAAGTAATCCTCAAACTATTACCTTGATCACAAAATACCAGTGAGCATATCCTGTTTTTACGATGAACAAAGCTTTTCAGCACATGAGGAGTCGTGGCTTAATGGTTAGTGCACAGTAACCAAGAATTCCGGGTTTGATTCCCCGAGCGAGCGACTTTGGAAATTCACAAAAGAAAAAGCCATTGGTTGGCGTCAGGAAGGGCATCCGGCCAAGAAATTCCTCACTGTCAAATCCAAGACCCTGTGAAGGGCACCGTCTGAGCCCCAGTACTCAGCACATGGAGTTTAGGGTGGAGGATGAGGTAGGAGATGAGATCCTTTGACGTCCACTGGAAACAAATGTAGAGGATTCCGCAGCACTATGTAAGATAGGTGTTTTCAAAGTGATGGATATCAATCTATGGTTGAAAGAAGGGGCTCCACAAAACCCAAAAATTGGTTGAATGTCTTATGTCAAAAGCTCACATATTTTAAAAAAATGACAACAAACTAAAAATACAACAGCGCCTTTTCTACATTCCATCACAGCTAATTACTGTTGAACTATAGGTATACAGTTAAGGTCAATAATATATTCTGAAACTGCACGTCTTCTTCACAGTTCTTCTGTAGACGGCTAAAGGTCAAGAAGGCGGTATGTATTCCATAATGAGACAAGGGTTGCGTGTAAAATTCTCTCTGGCTGAGTGAATTGGGAATCGAGAATTCAAGTCAAAAGGTGAGTTTTAAGTAACAACAGAGAATATTTGGCACATAAAAATGGGACCAAACTCCCTGCAAACAATTTTATTTTAACTGAAAACGCCTCATAGTGCAGAACGAAAGGCAAACCATAACGTTGGTATTGGAGACGAAAAGTAGTATGTGGTGACACTGGAGTAAAGATAAGAAACAGAAAGAAACTGTTTAGTAGAAATTCTCAGCCCTAGAAAAGCTACGATAGCAGCAGCTTAGAAAGTAGTACTCCCAGCAAAGAAACAAGAAAATGAAGCAAGGTAGAAAACTTTTTAAAAGGGGGGTTTGTTAAATACATAGGAGCAACAGAGAGCAAAGAGAACCATTATAATAGGCGCATGAGGTAAGGGAACGAGGTACAATGACTAGTAAGTAGAAATATTCTAAATAGAACCCAACCGCAATAACAGAAAACCAATAAGAAGCATGGGGTGCTAACAAGTAATAGAATGGCATTGTAATAAGTTGGTTATGCATAGGGGATAAAAGTGACAACATCCTATTTTAGAAAAAAAATTGTAGCGAGATGGAAAGACTATGTGACGAAATATACGATTATCACACAGGAACAAAAGTAAAGACAATACAAATAGAAGGCTCTAGTTCTATAATGAAGAAATCACTCTGTTAAATATATACTTTTCAATNGGTACAATGACTAGTAAGTAGAAATATTCTAAATAGAACCCAACCGCAATAACAGAAAACCAATAAGAAGCATGGGGTGCTAACAAGTAATAGAATGGCATTGTAATAAGTTGGTTATGCATTGGGGATAAAAGTGACAACATCCTATTTTAGTAAAAAAATTGTAGCGAGATGGAAAGACTATGTGACCAAATATACGATTATCACACAGGAACAAAAGTGAAGACAATACAAATAGAAGGCTCTAGTTCTATAATGAAGAAATCACTCTGTTAAATATATACTTTTCAATAGGCTTTAGGTCTATCACGTATATAATACAAGCCACCAAACCAAGTCAAAAACAATTCAGTCTTCTCCAATCTTTCTTTCACTTTTGGTACTGTAATATCATGTGAAAATTTTCCTTCTGAAGCCTATTTCAAACTACCAGTTATCTATTCTTCACAAAGTCAGGTATAAATTATCACCACCACAGATCTTGATTGCTACACCAAATTCTTTAACACTTAAATTAAAACTACACAAAAGAAATGTTGCCAGCAATTTAATTTTTACGCAAAAAAGGACGATAACGGCTTACTTACTCAGCACGCACTAGAAAAATTCCCTTCACCCATCTGGCTATTCTAACCGGGTAATTAAACTATGATCTTGATTGTACGCTTTTCAAAATGATTTAATTATAGACTTGTATAATCTAAATATTTCTTCCTTATCAACAATCCTAGATAGTTGGAATCTGAAAATGGTGTTTCTATCCTAATATCACCTTTATTTACGCATTCAGCAACATGTCTAGCAGCGCCAATCATCTCCCAAAACTCCACAATCTCAAAACATAAAATAACTCAACTTTTAAAAATATGTCTGTAACATCTTGTGGGATTGCAGCTAAAGCACTAACACAGGCCATGGAAAAAAGTGATTAAAAGATTAACTCTGAAGCAATTTAATTATAAGCTCCTTTAGAATAGTATATGCGAGAGAATCATGCAAAATAAAAAAATTCAAATTCACGGTGTTTTCCTTATCGCTTCAAAGAACGTGTATAATTGAGATTACTGTGCTCTACAAGAAGTAATTTCAAACTGTTCATCAGTTACGATAGCTTGCCAGTGCTTAGCCATTGCAAGTTTTACTATGCTGTAAAAACAAATTACAGACCATTTCCATTTTACTGTTTTTACGCTATTGAAATATTAAGCTATACAAGGGTATAAAATTGTGTTTTTACGGGTAACTTTATAACTATCCTATGTACATTTTAAAAAAACCCTAAAAATTTTGTACAAAAAATTACACAATCAGTGCATGTTCTCTTTCTCATTATTTGACATTCAAGGCCTTGTTGAAAATATGTAAACTTGTAGTACAATTTTCAATTATGCAAAAGACCTTTTCAGGAATTTAGCTTTTAGAATGACACATGAGTTGATATATCAAAACATAAGTGTAAGGTCCGTGACACCAATTAATAGTTAAAAGTAGGAAGGACCGTTATATAAAAAAACTACACAAGTAGGGCAACATAATGCGATCTATACTTGGTACAAGAGATTATTTTAAAAAAACCCATAACTTGCGAAATAGATGTACACATATTACCTGATAAGGTCGGTTTAATATCTTCAAGAGGGTAGTCGTCCAGGTTGATAACTAGTTTTGACCTTCGAACAATAGGCAATGTGAACGGCGGACAGAACATTTCGCTTGCAGCTGACTGTGTTAACTTTTTAAGATAGGCCGGTTGTTGGTATTCCATTTCTGTTGAAGTTTCAAAGTAACAAGGAGAAAAAATTTATGTTTATATATTATTGAATATAAGAATAATTGAAGTATTCAGTATATATATATATATATGGGTTGTATGGGGCGTTTTGGTTGAGGTACTACCTGTGTTGACTTCAGCAGCTGCTTTAGCTTCGGTTACTGGCTGATCACATGGGACTTCATTCCAATCGCTTAACTCTCACTACTGGCTCCAATAGAAGTGCAAATGAAGCATGCTTTTTTGTTTTAAGTAAAGTAGATACTGGGTTAAAATAAAATATAAAGGTTTTGTAGCAATCTCTTTACAAGGTCTAGTATTAACTGGAGCACAACAAAATTTTCATTGTTAAGGAAGGGGGAAAAAGTAGGAAAAAAATATTCTAGAAAAAAGTTTCAAATTCAAACAAATTATATACCATTACAACCTGTAAGCTTGAAATAGCCAGTAAGATATGTTTATTCGAGATAAATTACACGGTCACATTAAGCTTCATTATATTCCACTGCTACACTACTTAATCCAAGGGAATTGTGCCCAGCACGATAATAATTTGGCTCAACATACCCGTAGAAAACCAAACTTAGCAAGTTTAGTAGTATAAAAAAAATTAAATAAGTAGACCTGAGATAATTCCCTGTTTCTCAACAAAGTAACAGAAATTGCAAATGTAGTGTCCCACCGGCACATTACAGACCAAGTTATGTTTTAGGATAGCGTTTATGTACAGTAGGTTTTTCTATGTATAAAGTAAAATTTATACCGGGGAAATAATCTTACAGTATTTAAATGCATTAAACTTGGTATTTTTATTTTAATCAGTAAATGTTATACGTATTGTATCTCATCTTTGTTTTTCCAAGCTATCTCTATTAGTGGAAAAAAAGAGTATTTAAATCTTTCAATCAAATTCAAATCCTTTTCGCATAAATACCTTTTTGCTGGTGTTCTCCTTTTTTGTCAGATAGATGTCAATGAAAAAGCACTTAACCAAAACAAATGTGACTATAATTCCGACCTATAGTTAAGAATCATTTGTCTACTTTAGGATAGCTTTTTCCAGCGTTATTCAGACTAAAAATTTAGCGTCATGTCGTATCTAGTATGACCAAAGCATTTCGATCTTTAATGCTCTACATAAACCTGTGTGCTAAACCCTTTAATGGGGTGGTTTACACCCAACCTTTTTACGACCTCCATGTAATCCTGACATTTAAATAATGCACTGGTACTTGTGGTAAGAAAATATAAGAAATGCAATATGGCAAGGCAGTTACATAAATTTGAGTTTCGTACTATTATTTCTATGAATGCCACTTCAAGTTCGGCATCCAAAATGGCTGACTTCAACTTATGTATGATGTTTGAATTACACATTAAGTGAATTGAAAATCAATACTTTATTTACCCTACTCGGCATCTCTATAGTCTGCATCACGCCTATAGTGGCAATGTTTCATAGTAGCTACACCAGAATACATCAATCTAATATAGGTGTCTTGACTTGTAGCCTTTTTATAGGACGTGAAGCTTTTGCTTTCCTTTGTGTGAAAATACATTCTACAACTTGTATGAATGTTTACTCTATATTGTCTGATACAGGTTTTGGATTATGTTATTTCTCAGGCTCTTTGAAGGGAGTCAGCCAAAAGGAAAAGCTACGCAGGTGTAAAAACTAGTATGAATACCAAAGAAGCAATAACCAAATGCAGCAGCATTTTTGTTGCTTCTCCTTCTTCATCTCTTTCTACCTTTAGTTGGCTAAGGGCAGACACTTGATCAAAAAGCAATCCAATAATTTTCAATGCTCTCCGATATGCATATACTTATATTTCAAACATCTTACATACAATATCGTGTAAGTTTCTGTAGACTTGTTATAACCTCTCATTTTAAATACAAACATAAATAAAAATTATTGGCCAAAACTGTTTACCTGCTTCTCTAAATGGAAACATCTGTTCTCTTTCTGACGGGCAAGATGAGCTAATTGGTAATGATTGTTCATCACAATAGATAGAAAATTCCTTCTTTTCATCTGTTTTGAAGTTCTGACGGCCAAGTGCATGTTGTTTTGTTCTGTGCTGGAGTGGAGTCAAGTTACCTAAATTTCTAGAAACAATCTTAGCTTCCCTACTTGATCCATGTTTACTTAGCTGCTGTTTCTTGATTGTAGATAATGGCTTTTTAAACCCTGCTCCAGACCTCTGAATTCCGGTGTTTCCAACATTACCCAAAGCTTTCCTGGGTGTAGTGAAATTGTTCTGCACTGACTTAGTTGATCCTAAACCTGTAAATGTTGAAGTCAAATAAGGTAACTCTATAACCTTAAAGCTTAAACTACAAGTAAAATAAAAATAAACTTGAATGAAATTATGCCTGACATAAATGGTCACCTATCTTGGTAGCCTTTGAACCACATTAAATGAAGCCATCAGTCTTCTGCATTACTTCTAATTTTGCTACACAAATTGGACACTAATCCATGAACTGCTGCCATTTCTTTATAATGAGCAACAAAGTGAGAAAAATTAATACAGGAAACTCCATAAAAGTTTGAGCATTTGTTTCTGAATTATGTACTTGCTGAGAATTTAACTAAGTGCCTTTTCTTCACGTGAATCAAGGTTGCAGCCAACCAGTCTTTTGCTCTGGCCTTTTGCAACTGGGTATGTTGATCCCAATTACATGATAACATAGTACTTGCAGTCAGTTATGCCTTCGTATTCTGTTTACTTGAATACCATAGCTTTTTCATGTCAAAAACAGGGTTTTAAAAAATTTTGGTAAAAAAAGCATCTGAATGAATCAAGGCTGATTTAGTGCAAAGACATCTTACTGCCTGGTTTAGCCTCCAAGCGAGAATCAACTAACAGAGATCCAATCAATATCCACATAAAACTTCCTGCAATATGTTCCAGGTGCCACTTTTTTACACACTCCACAATGAAGACAACAGATTATGCTGTGCATAAAACATGTACAGTGCAAGAATTAAAAACAAGTTGTGGCCTCTTCAGAAGTTTGACAAGAGTTTATCCTATCCCCAGCTCTCTGCTTTTAAATTTGTTTTAAAGAGGCCTTTGACTTGACAAAAATGTAAGTGGAATAAAATTAATTATCAAGGGAAATACTATTAAATATATCATTAAAGGTTCAGCATAAGCAGAAAATATTTCTGTAGAGGCCAATCCAGTTGCTATTACAAAGCCTCTAGAATCATCTGGTTATATCTGTAATCAAAGTCAGGTGGCAATTCAGCAGCCTCTGGAATAAAAGGTTTTTTTTTGTCATTTTACACTATTCATAAAAAGGAAGAGAGAAACTAAAAGTAGTTGATACATTATAGTACTAAATTTTAGGACTTCACCTTTTGAGTTTGCAGCCAGATGTATAAAACAAACAAGGTACCAGTACCTCAATATACAAATTAAAAAATGGCCTCTGTACTACAAAAACTGGTCTACTATATTGTCTTTGAAACATAGTGTCAAAAGTAAGAAATTTTTTTTAGAATAACACAGGTAACATACAATACAAGTTGTTGATTTTACAAACAACAGTGACAAAAGAAACCAAAAGAGTAACACTGCAAGAAGAAGGAAAGACAAGCAACAAGCAGTAAAACCTTAACTTTCTAATCTTATTTGCCAGTACTATGGGAAAAGGTATGTCAAGGAGACAAGACAGAGACAAGGCGTTTTTAAAGGATTGGATAGACCAGATACAATAAAAAAAAAATTCTTTTTAAACATCATTTTCCCCAGTAACTGTGGCTTAGACAGTGCCCTTCACAGGGACTTGGATTTGGCAGTGAGCAATTTCTTGCCTGGATGTCCTTTCTGAAGCCAACCAATGGCTTTTTATTTTTTTGTGAAGTTCCAAAGTTGCCTGCACAGACAATTGAACCTGGAACCCTTGGTTATGCTGCAGTTGCACTAACCATTAAGCTATGGCTCCTAAAAGACAAAATACAACAATAAGATTTACTAACTTACAACAAATGACAGCCAAACATTAAATAAAATGATGAGAATCCTGTACTTGAGTAGGAAGTAGCATTATAGGTATAAGACATTTTCTGCAAAAGTTGGGGCCACTGCTTTCTTTTTCTTCATGTTGTAGGGTTGTCAGCAAATCACACACTGTTTGATTGGATCTTTCAAATTGTCCATTACTCTTAAGGTGCAAACCAAATATTCTTTCAGTTTCAAAACATCTTCCCTGGTCCATGTGTTTATGATTTCAGATTCCATAGACAAGGGACCGCTTCTTGATCAGTGTTTTTACCACAGTTACAGCCAGCTGATCTCTCATGGGCACAGTAACTGTGAACTCTGTGAATATATCTGTCACGACCAGAACATTTTCTCTTCCATCTGTAGATGGCTCTAGCTGCATAAAATTAGTGGCTAACACTTCCAATGGTTTCATTGCTATAAAGGTCCGCAGTGGTGTCTTCATTGGCAGATAAGGCCCTTTGGCTACAACACATCTATGGTATTTCTTTACATAACTCTCAACATCTCTTGGCAGGCCAGGGCACCAACACCTATGCACTCTGTTTTTTGATGGCCAAGTTGATTGTGTACTACATTCAGCACCTTCTTTAGACTATCTGCTAGGAGGATCAGTTGTTGTGGAGGTTTGGCAAAATTCATCCAAATATAAAGGACATCATTTTCTTCCTCTAAGTGCTCCCCTTGTTTTAGAATCTGCAAGACTATGGCATCTTTATCACAACATTCTGCTGCTGTTTGTTTTCAGCTTTGGGACAAGTAGCATTTGATCCAACTACCATTTAATCTTTTTCTTGTAGTATTGACAGTTTGGCACAGCTCCATGGGGACAATGATGTTGCACCTTCTTCCTCTGGCAACTAACCTGCTAACATAAGCACAGGCTTCTCCAAGTATGATCTAATTTCCTCAGGCAGTGGTGTTGTTTGAAGACTTGGTGCAAGAATTATTCCAGCATTTGTAGTGGATATAATAGACATGACCTGGTCTTCATCACTCCATTCCAATGGGCTTAGAACATCAGTATTAACATTGTCTTTTCATGATTTTGGAGCAAAATGCTGCTAGCTCAGCTTCACATCATTGTTCAACTGCCTTGAGCTTGGACTTGGTTTGGAAGTATGTCAAAGGGTTTTTATCTGTTTATGCCACAAACTGTGATCCTTGGAGGCATCCCTGAAATGTCTCTGCTATTGCCCAATTTATGACCAGCAAGTCAAGCTAGAAGGAGGAGTGGTTTTCCATGTTTCAATCTGGACCATGAAGTCCTTCACTTGTCTATGCAATTACTTTTGTCTTTCCCTCTTGCATCTGGGAGACAACTGCTTCTAGTACTGTATGAGAACTGTCTGTCTCCGCAACAAAGGGTAAGCTATAGTCTGGGTGGGTAAGAACAGGTGCAGTTGTCTGGTGATGCTCAAGGGTCTAAAATGATTCCTCACAGTTGGGGGCCATTTGGCATTAATAGCTGGTCTCCAGGATGAACTTTGTACCAACTTTGCCACTAAAGCATGCAGTGAGAATGCAAACTTGACAAAGTTCTTTACAGAATATAAGTAATAGGAAACCCCAATAATTATGTAGGCTGTTTCAACATCCTTGGTATTTGTAAGTTTTGTACTCTATCAACCTTCTCTGGATCTGCTCACATGCTATCAGCTGACATGATGTGGCTTATCTTACATTCTTCTTGAAAAATCAGCATTTACTGAGCTCCAGCTTTAATTCATGGACTACAAATATATTTACAGCAACTTCCAGATGATCTAGGTGTTTTGCTACTATTGCTTCAAAGATGGTTATATTGTCTGGGTAAACCAATATGGTCTTTAATATATCTTCTCAAAAAACGTCCTGCATGTCTCCCAATGTGGAGAAGTGCTTTGCACCTTTGAGGGCATCTAATGTTTCTTCTATACTTGGGATGAGGAAAGCATCCTTGGTTGTCTTTGCATTGGGGTGACAGAAGTACACACCCATCCTCAGAGCACCTGGCTTCTTTCCTACAAGGACTATTGGTGATCCATAGCTGCTTTGTCTTGGGGGAAAAATGCTCTTAATTCCTTTCGGTGTTGCTTGCCTTCTTTAATCTGATTAGGTGGAATTCATCTGCAGCTCTCTGAAGCCAAAACATTGTCTTTTATTCATATTTTGTGTGATTGTTGGTGTGTCCAAGAGTCACCTTTTTCGTAAATCTTTGTATTCATGCAACAGGTTCATTGTTTTATCCCTTTCCTGTCTACTTCCTGGCAAATCTTTTAGCAACTCTTTTGCTGATTCTTCTAGGGTTTCCTTACCCTTAGCATGGTTGTTGTTTGTGCATTCAATACAAGCAACCATGATTTCATTACAGCCAGGTCTAAATGTTAGCTTTTGTCCATTTGTTACTCCATCAACTTGGTGAACTTTCCCAACCCGAGTTTTTGCTTTCAATCAGAAATCTCTGTAATTCTGATGTATCACTTGAATGTTTCCTTGAATAGGACCCAGCAACTGCTTCACCACAGCAAAGGGTCCACTGGTTGGGCCACAAAATCAACACTTTTGCAACAACAGCAAAGGCAGCAAACTTAATCAGATGGATTCCAGCACCTCTGACAAATCCAAATTGCTTTCTTAAGGGACACGGAGTGCTCAGTCCAGTCTGTGACTGTGTCTGAAAAGGACCAACCTCCGGGTGAAAGGCAAAATCAAGTAGCTTTTCTGTGACCCACTCTGCAAGCAAGTCAGCCTCACCTCCTCATGGAACACCCTGGATAGGAAGTCTAATGACTTATGAACCAACAAGGCTCTGACTAGGGAGTAGCAGCCTGATTTTCTGTTACCGGAGGATGAGCTCCCCATTAGGTGTAGTGTGCAGGGCCCAACAGTGTGTGGACACATCCCAATACTCACCAGATTGCTCACCCAGGAATGGGTTAAAAATCCCTCACTGCCTTGTGAGTATGTATTGGATTACCAATGGCTAGGCACACCACTTAAAATTGTGTTTGGTGTCAGCAAGGGCATGCAACTGTAGAATACCTGCCAAACTCAAAATTATGTGGATCATAAGTCATCAATACATACTGGATCAGTCGACACCCAGGTTGCCAATGACCACAAGCACCACTGACCAGAAGGGCAGTGCTGGAAAATGTACTACTGCTGAACAACAACAAAAAGGAAGGAAAAGAAGAGAAGGCAAGAAAAGGAGAGAAAAGCAGGTAATGGACAAAGATAGGCAAGCAACATTGAGGGTTGGTACACTAAATGTGGGAACATAGCCATGCCACATGAAAATAATCTGGAAACTCAGTCCAGTGTTTATACATTAATTGAACAGTTACTTAATCAACTATAATTGCCTTAAGGGATCAAGCTATCATTGGTTAATTAGATATTGCTCTTGGTGACTAAAAGCAACACTAATTTGAATAGTTTGGATTTTTTACTTTGCTTCAATAACAAAGTTTTTAAAAATCCATAAAACTTGGCCTCCAGGACTGTGTATATATAAAGGGTACAGTTTTATCATCTGTTTTTTTACTCTCAATGTGTTAGAATTGAAAGTGATAGCGAAAATGAAATTGTACAAATGTTATTAGGTAAAAAGAATTTGCATTAAAAATTCTTTGTGATCCAGTGAAGTCTAAAAATTGGAGCTTCCAGATGTTGATGGAATACAAGTGAGGTAACAGAGCCACCTATGTAAATCATCTACTGTACATCACTACTTGATCAAACTTACAAACTTGTTTGCACATAAGCAATGAACATTTTGGTTCAGATATAAACTGCAAATCAGATATGATTGAGATGTTATTTATATTGTAAGGCCCCAGGAAGCATATATACAGTGTCTGATTCTCAATGTTTAGTTTCAATGATATGTTGCTTCATCTTTGCATGCCTTGTATTAAAGTGGAAAGTAGTCTCAAGATTAGTACAACTGTATGAAAAGATAGTACTTATTGTCTCAAATTAAAGGCAATACGTAACATATGGGCGAGGAAATATCCAAACCAATCAGAGGTTTTTGTAGTAACACAGATATAAAACAAAATTCCATATGTACTATTGAAATCCAAATTCCATTGAAATATTTTCACCTCAATAACACAGCTACTTAGATAAGCCTCGTTAAAAAAAATGGGAACACAAAGAGTAATGTCAATCAAAATACCCATTTTTGTGCTAACAACAGCAAATACTAAAAAGCAAAAAGCCCTTTGAACCAGTTGAGAATACATGAGTCTGAACTTTAGTAATCCTTAAAACAACTAACATAAAACTTGAAACTTTCAAGCTGAAATGAACCTTAACATGAATCCTAGCCATCACAAATACGAAAAATGGTCATTCGAGATTAAAGGCATGCCATAACATAGTTCATAAAAAAATACCCTTCGTAAATAATATTATGTAGTGTATGTAAGCTATATAAAAATGTGTGTGATGATCTGAAGGAACGGCTATGGCTGAATGTTGACAATAAATTAAGTAGCTACATTTTTAATGCCGTCTACGTTTCGACAGATTATTTCAAAATTGTCATTGCAGGCAAACTAAGGGTCAACTTAGCTTAGTATAAGAGCGATCAACAACCCCCATAGGCATGGTTGATCGAAATGATTTGGTAAATACTAAAATATAAGCCTAACAGTCATATTGTTGACTGAATGCTGATACTGAGTAGCAGTACCCTGTGCTACTTTTCCAGGCGAAAGAAATGAAACTGGAAACCATAGTCTTATTGGTAAATAGTTTGTGAAGAACAATATTTACCAATAAGAAATATATCTCGCCTGCTATCTTTGGATCCTTCCTTCGAGAAATGAAGAAACACTATGGAACATTAGGCCTGTGAGTAAAGTTAGCGTACTTTTTACTAAAAACAAACAACGGCTTGAGTATTCATTTCTCTGGTATGATAACAACGTTCTCGGTGACACAGAACTAGCAACTAACAGTAGGCCTGAGAGCTTCTTCTTTTAACAAAGCAATACTTCTCGGTGTATATTAACATTTTTTTACCTGGTTGAAGTCCTGTACTTCCTTTGATGACCGGCTGAGAAACATTCTCTTGGTCAAAGTAAACGCCTTTTCTGACATTCAAGGCAGCCATTTTCAATTAAAATCCCCGCGGAAAAATGATAACTGTCAATAAGATTTCAGGAAACAAAATCAAAGAAAAGCATAGGGGACCATTCTAGAACACAGATCCCCAATGCCTTGACGTTTTGACATTGGGGACAAACATGGGCAGTGTTACTTTGAAGTCAGACAACTTGCACGTAACCGTAAACGTTGGAGCAGATTGGTTCGCCAAACTTGAGAGAGAGAGAGAGAGAGAGAGAGAGAGAGAGAGAGAGAGAGANCCGGCTGAGAAACATTCTCTTGGTCAAAGTAAACGCCTTTTCTGACATTCAAAGCAGCCATTTTCAATTAAAATCCCCGCGGAAAAATGATAACTGTCAATAAGATTTCAGGAAACAAAATCAAAGAAAAGCATAGGGGACCATTCTAGAACACAGATCCCCAATACCTTGACGTTTTGACATTGGGGACAAACATGGGCAGTGTTACTTTGAAGTCAGACAACTTGCACGTAACCGTAAACGTTGGAGCAGATTGGTTCGCCAAACTTGAGAGAGAGAGAGAGAGTGTGTGTTTGTGTGGTAGGGAGCGAGGGCAAGCGGTTTTTTTGCAAATGCAAGAGCTTTTCGAAGCCTTGAATTTTGTATTCGGCTTATGCTCCAAATCAACTTCCTTGACTATAGGGAAAAAATGTAAGCCGCACATATTGCACCAGTGATCTTGGTATACCAAGACCTTGAATGTCTAGGCTGCAGTTTCACGAGGTTATCTATCCTTTTGGTAAATGGGCTCCTATAGCCTTAGTTGGTGACAACCTCAGAGATAGTACCTCAGTAAAAACATCGGCTATAGTGTCTTAATACTGGTTATGACTATAAACTACAACAGATAATATGACTTTAGTTCCGGAATTCGAGAGTTTTGGTGAGTGTGAAGTCAACCTTTCGTCATTTTCACTCTGAGACACATCTAACCTGGAATGGCAGAACTTTCTCTTTCTTGTATTAATTTTTTATTGGGAAAAAAATTATTTTAGCAAAAACCAAAAAAGAATGAAGTCCCTTGCTGTGTATTAGCAATCCTATCCAAGCAATTCACAATGATCAAAGTTATGACGTTCTGTGATTCAAGCTAATCAGCAATATAGCGTAAGAGCTTGCATTTACACAAGAAGCAATGTTTCTCGGCTCATATTGCCCAGTCAATGGGTTGTCACTTGTTTCCCCAGTGATGGGCTTTCTTTGCCATTTTCATTGGTGCTTTCAAATTGGTTAGTAAGTTTTTGAATAGTAGTGCTTACCTCTCCAGACCAGGTACAGAGAACAAACCGTATTGAGCTCAATAACTTTGCATTGCATTACTTGGTCTGATAGAACACTGTATTAGAAGCTGCTGGGTTGACAGGACATTCAGCAGCAGAAAATTGTCTTTCTATTCACTTTACGTTTCTATCTACTAGGGAAAGACTTATTGCGCTACTTATTTGTGATAGTAGATGTTCTTGTCTATCGACAGGCGTTTAGTAAAAAGGTAAGAGCTTGGGCGTTTTGTAGGGTCTACATATGACACCCTATAAACGAAGGGACCATAATTGTTGATATGATCAGCAAATAGACTTGTTGTATACATTTGCCAAGTAAGATAAAATAAAGGTTGAGCACTACAGGGATCTTCAAAATTTACTTACAACCCTGGTGTACTCAGTGATATTTATGTTTCAATGTTTGTTTACCTTAGTCTTTGCTAGGGGTCTAGAAATAAGGTAGACAGGCATTTTTTAACGTAAACAAATAACTTCGCTTAAGCTTTAAAATAATTGTTACACCAAGATGCATTTGAGCGTTGCATCTGCTTGGCGAAGTAAAGAGAGCGGAGGAAATCTTTACAGCTGTTTTTCATGACAGAACTTTATTACAATCTTTCTCGTTTGCATACCGTAAAATAACTATCAATATATCATATGTATTTATACAAAGGAGTTACCATTTAAATGTTCTCATTAAAAGGGAATCAAATTATTTATCAATAGACACAAAAAACCGACGAATTAAAGTTATTGGTACCGAGGTAAATACATGAGAATTTACTGAATTCACAATGATAGAGTGAAAGGAGATTGATTACGTTGGTACCTTAAGGGCAGCATAGCATTTACAACTTGAAGACAATATCTGGGGGGAAAAGGAAAGAGGTAAGATAAATGTCAATGAATATGGCAAGAGGAATCAAAATTTGGGACATACGAAGGAAAAGCATGCTCTGTGCGCTTTCCAATACAAAATTAATTCGCAAGTTGCTTTTATTAATTATGAATTACGCAAAAACTTGTCCAGGGCTCATCAGAATCAAAAGTTGATGAGAAGAACTGAGAATGTGTTTTAATTTGGTCATGAAAGCATACTGAAAGCAAGTCCAAAATCAAATAAACAATACTTAATAATGCTGATCGAAATTCTCAAACGACCACGTACACACTCGATGCAACCTCTTAAATTTACGCATATAACTTATAAAGGTTGAAATTTGTTTTGGATCACAATTTTATATCAATTCAATCAATCACAATTTTAAATGGGATTACTGTCATTCAGAGTAGTTCAAAACTTTAGGAATTAGCTTAATAATTAAATGAATAACCTAATGCAGATGAAAATTAATCAAATTGTATAGTGAACCTGGCAAAGCTAACTAAACCTTCTTCTTCACAGAGGTTTTTTCCATTAATTACAAACTCTTTAAACAGTATCGACGTAATAGTATGTTCTCTAAATGAGACACTGATTATTAAGAAAAACTAAAAAGAAAACAAAAAGTTTAGCAACAAACAATTTAAACAAAAAAAACCTAAGAAAATATCCCATTTATTAAATTCAACTTACAAATTTGAATTATATTTCTGCCACTCCCTGTCCCAATCACTCTTACACTAGCCGTTGCCAAAAAATGTGTTAGGGAAACGTTCTATGACGCTTGAAGTGTCAACAGGCATATTTTCAAAGTAAGTAGGTATATTTGTTTAGTACAGTGAACAAATTATTTCCCTGAAGATAACTGAAAAAACACAAAATAATTTTCATGGTGGTTGGAAATTACATCTATTTTGAATTGATTCAAACCTCTGTTTATACCACTTCCTTCGAATTTGGCTTACTATTTTCTGACGGCACCGCAGCTTAGTAGTCTTTCTGACACCAGCGTCCACGAGTTGCAGTTAATCGGTGTTTTCGGTAGAATTAAAACAAGCTGTATATGAAGTATAAAGATTGAAGGGTAAACCATGCACTTGTGTGAAAAAAGGATACTCTAATTCATATCTTCTGACAATGCCTTTCAATATTCTGCAACCAGAATTGAACATCTTGGGCGTCGCCAGGCGTCGTCGTCGGGCGTATTGTTGTCGTATATTGCGTAAAGTTCACTGACTACTCTAGCTTCCACACAGTAAGGATTCTTACATCTCTAAACAACAAAAGGTAGAATTTCTTTTCCACTTGCCTAGACCGCTAGCTGAACTTTAATGGTTTTTTTAGCTAACTTGCCACCATTGGACTTATCTTTAGCAACTAAAAGTCTTGATGGAAATTTCCATTCACATTCACACAATATAGTAGTATTATTTATGGCTATCTTCCACTTTTAACTTATCAGTCCATTCCTTGAAGTCATTTTTCGATCTTAAAATTGTATAATTTCTTCAAGCAAGACCTGTAACTTGGCCGTTGAGGACAAAGTAATCTGTGGTTTCAGGACTGCCTTGGAAGTTCCTGCATTTATCAGTCTCTTAGTTTCCAAAGATACCTGTTTTGAGTAGTCCTTTCATGCCTTGTTATATGGTGATTGGTAGTTTGCCTGTGTTTTTGACCAATCCATCTGCTCATACTGTTTCGTAAGCTGTTGATAGTTTAATAAGAACTACACCTGTCTTTAACTGTTTTTCAAAGGCTAATTAAATATAGAAAGTACGTGTCAGGACCTGGTCTTTTGTGCCTCTTTGTGGTCTAAAACATGTTTGTTGTAAGCTTATGAAAGCATTTATATATCGGGTTATCTGTTTGAGCACGATTCTTTCCAACAGGCTATACAGTCAGCAGAGAAGAGATGTTAGCCTATAGCTGGATGGTTCAGTGGGTTGTTTGCCTGGCTTTAGAATGGCAGCGATTTTTACTTGCTTCCATATCTGAGGGTATGTTCCATTTTCCAAAAATGTCTGTCATGGTGGTCGTTAAAAAATCAATTGCTTTTGGGCCAAGATGGTTTATCATGTCAGGACAAATTCCAACTATACCAGTAGCCTTGCCATTTTTCACATTTTTAATTGCTTCTTCCAACTCTGTGAATGGTACAGGGTAGGTAATAAATAGGCTACGGTCAGGTAATTACTGTGTAATTATTTGGTATTCCTTTCTAATTCTTTATAAAAATTCTGGTTTTGCGTGTAATGCCCTCGTTCTATTACTGGAGATGTTTTTGTTTGGTGTGACACAGGATTAGGCTTTTTAATAGTTTTCCAAGCATGTCGACTAGATCGATCAAGACCAATATTTTCCACCATTTCAATCCACCTTTCTTTACAACCTTCATGCAGGGGGCGTAGTACTTCATTTGCATTTTTTTCTTGTGTCTCTTCGTATCCTTTTAGCAATTCCTTGCTAAGCTCAGTCCAGCAATAAATGTACTGTTTTCTGAAGCCTCGTGGTATACGTTTCTTTGCAGAGCTGAGGATGATTTTGTTGAATAAAGACACGTTTTTAAACTTTGGTTTAATCTTTGAACATGTTTTGCAAATATTGTAAGCAAAGGCTTTCAAGTTTGTGTTTTGAAAGTTCCATCTTGGTTGAGGCAAGGTGGTTATCATTTGAATTTGGTTTCCTGCTCTTATGAGGACAGGGCGATGCTAACTATTGGAAAAGATGTCAAGAATCTCTCGGATAACTGGGATGGGGTTGCGTTTGAATCTTTTGTCATAAAAACTAGGTCTTGGGTACAATCTTTCTTCCAGCTGGCATATCTGCAAGTCCCTTTGTCCTTGGGGCAATATATTAAGGCCAGGTCATTTTGACACGCCAACTGAGAGATGGAGCTCTGTTCCTGGATGGTCATTATTATTGCATCTCCAATCTGAGTGGTGGCTGTTAAAGTCTCCCAGAATGATTGATGTATACTGTAATTTATCTTTTGGAGGCGTGGTCTACTTTAGATTTGGTGGTTTATAGATGATAGTTATTTGTGTGGCCCAAAATCTGATGATGTTTTGGTGAGGGCCATTGGTTTCTGTTGAGTGTCATTGATCGATGACTCGGTCAATCACTCTTCCATATGTGAAAGTGCCACAATATCTATGGTTCTGTTGGTTTACAACAGCATATCCTGTAACCTTGTTTCTGGTTGGAGAGGCATTGTCATTAAGGTAAGCTTCTTGTAGCAAAAGCAACATCACGTCATTTTTCTAGACGACATGTGATAGGTAGTCACATTTGGCTATAGAATAGAGATTTCTTCTATGTTTAAAGACACTACTCTTAATCTGGCATATATTTCAGGTTAGATTGAAGGTTGGAGTCTAGCTTATTTGTCTGGTAATTCGGACTCCCTACGATTGAAACACAGTCCTTTCTATCATAGTGACGACCAAGCCAGTATGCATTCTTCTTTTTAACTTTCTTGCATGGTTTGGAAGTGCGGGTCTAGGAGAAAGGCTCCCTTGTCTGTACTCCAGATCAGACCATTCTTTATCTGGTTCGTCATCTTCAGCTCTTCCAGCATGATTGGAATGCAGACCGGCTTCAGCCTTGGAATAATAAAAGCACGCAAGCCTGGACTCAATCTTTTATTTGAATGTCCCACAGAGCAGTCTTTTGGTGCTCAAGTAAAAGTGAAGTGAAAAAAATTTAGTATGCAGAAAATGATATTGTGCTAAAAAATTAAATCCTCGTTTTCTGGGTTGAAATTAGACATGCTCATCCATTTCCAAGATTTGATCGAAACTGTTTCCCTGGGTAATTCTGAAATATATNAGCTTCTTGTAGCAAAAGCAACATCACGTCATTTTTCTTGACGACATGTGATAGGTAGTCACATTTGGCTATAGAATAGAGATTTCTTCTATGTTTAAAGACACTACTCTTAATCTGGCATATATTTCAGGTTAGATTGAAGGTTGGAGTCTAGCTTATTTGTCTTGTAATTCGGACTCCCTACGATTGAAACACAGTCCTTTCTATCATAGTGACGACCAACCAGTATGCATTATTCTTTTTAACTTTCTTGCATGGTTTGGAAGTGCGGGTCTAGGAGAAAGGCTGCCTTGTCTGTACTCCAGATCGGACCATTCTTTGTCTGGCTCGTCATCTTCAGCTCTTCCAGCATGATTGGAATGCAGACCGGCTTCAGCCTTGGAATAATAAGAGCACGCAAGCCTGGACTCAATCTTTTATTTGAATGTGCCACAGAGCAGTCTTCTGGTGCTCAAGTAAAAGTGAAGTGAAAAAAATTTAGTATGCAGAAAATGATATTGTGCTAAAAAATTAAATCCTCGTTTTCTGGGTTGAAATTAGACATGCTCATCCATTTCCAAGATTTGATCGAAACTGTTTCCCTGGGTAATTCTGAAATATATTGATTATGCAATGTCTTTTATTCCAAACATTTTTCATTGTTTTCTGAATCATTCTGTTTTTGCTCTTCCTCTTCAAGGGCGTAACTACAAAAATATGTTTAAGAGACCTGATAGCACAAATATATGAATTTCTTAGTACATATTTACTTGCGTTTTGTTCTTAAAAGTTGATAACCCGAAATTAAATCCTATTTAATATTTCACATAAAGCCATTTTCATTAAACTGCAGCTATTATACTAGGCGTTTTCTCAATTATAAAATTTATTTTACTCTATAAAAGCCATAGGACCCCTAGTTAATGAAAAAGCCTAGTGAATTATTATCAGCACCGTCTTAATTCCAAAACTGATTAAAGCATTACAAGCATTGGAGATTGTAAAACACACAACGAAAGCATTAGAACAAATATCCGGACGACGATCCGAAACACCTCTTGTTAATTATTATAAATCTATTATTTCTTTAAAGCAGGTTTTAAACTAATTTACAGAAGAAATATTACGATTTGGAAAGGCAATGGATGTTCTATATGACGTCATAAGCTACAAGATTCAAAGCAAGCCTAGAAAAATGTAAGTACAAACATTTTTCGTTTCAGAATTTAGTTTTCTTTTGCAACACTATCCAATGCCTTAATCCAAAGTCTTTCTCTGGATAGGACAAAAACTCTAAGCACATACATTTTTATCTTTTCTTGGTATGACTTTATATCCTTCCTTAGTTCAGACATGCTGGTGAAGAATAGTTCCGCGTCTTTCAATTGGTAGTGATGTTTCCATGAAAAGTGACCAAAACAGTTTGCTTTAAACTATCACATGTTTTTATCTTTTCTGAATGTACTGTGGAGAAAGTTACATTACTAGGGTAAACAGGATTTGGTGTTGCCAAGCTGCCTAGCAACATGTTATTTAAATTCCAGCTTGTCTGCCAGATGTTAAAAGTGAAAATAGTAAGCTCTTTGTATTGATCAATGGATTTTATCTGCTTTTTCTGTCAAAATCTCAATGACACGTGTTTGTTGTTGTGGAGACAAACATTCCTTTACAAGCCTTCTTTTTTCTAAACGACAATAAAACACTATCTACGCGCTGTTCCGTTGCTGTAAAACGCCATTTCCTTCAATATCTTTGAATAGAATCCGTCTGTTTTTATGTTTTCTGAATTTTTTAATTAGATCCAAACCAGATTATTCAAACTATGGAGGCAAGTAGTTTCGGTTTTGGTCTTTTTCTTTTTATCTCTCTGTATTGTTGGACTTGCTTTCATAAATCTTTTACAATGTTCTTATTGTACCAGTAGTATTTATTTTCTCCCCCTCTAATAGACCTTTTGCAAGCAGTCTTCCCACTACATCTATCCTTTCTTGATATATTTGATTATCTTGATATTATTTTTATTATTATTACTATTATTATACAAAATATTTTAACAGGATACAAAGCTTCAGTTTAACAAAAAGCTGCTATTAATGCTAGTCCTGCATAAATAAAAACTAAAAGAAAAAAGAATGAAAAAAGAAAGAAAAGAAAAAAGAAAATGTAATCTTCCTAAAAATTATATAAAATTAGTATAAAAGTCATCTTTATAAATATATACATATAAAATAGTTTAAAATTGTGACTTCAACTTATTCCGGAAGTCAGATAGGGAGTCCGACTGTCTAGTCTCTACAGGCAAGAAGTTGAAAAGTCTCACACCCATAAAGAAGAAGGAAGATCTCGTGCTCTCCAATCTGACTTTCGGAACAATCAGTAGAGACCCTTGATTTTGTTGTTCAAGCTGCGTGTTTATTAAAAATGAAATAATTTCTAAAATTGTCACACAGTTGTCCGTGTAAACATTTCCATGCGTAATAAAAGCATGTTTTCGTGCATATCCTTGTAAATCATCAATTCTTAAATTCTTGTTTTCCTCTTCATTGTTTATTTGACATTTGCTCTTCTTTTGATGGATTCGAGTTTATTCTGAGTTTATTCGAGTATATTTTATATTATATATCTATAATATATATATATATATATATATATACATATATATATATTCTGTACGTATTACGTTTTGGTACCATTACCTTTCTTTTGCACAAAACATCAGCCTGCGATCAAGACCGCTTTCTTTAATCACAAACCTGCTTAAAAACACATGCATGCACTCGAGAAGTAAGCAATGGCACCTCATTAACTATGCAAACATACGGTAGCGAGATCTCACTGAATTCCTTGATACTAGAGTAACGAGAAGAGAATACTGCAACACTAAACACATCAGGATTAGAACCACCACTTCCCATAGTGAGAAATAGGTAGAAAAGGGGAAGACTCCATCATCAAAAGCTTGACACAGTGATGATTTCCGAAATATTTAATAAGCGGTGCTTCAGAAGCAACATCACATGTATGGGTGTAGTCTGTTATGAACACGTTCGTTTTCTTATTGATGCAAATATAGTAACAAGTTCGCAAGCAAATAACCATGAATAACCGTGCAAAATTGCAAGATATCGTAATAAAACTAAAATATCTTTCTTGTCCCAATGCTAATTTGTGTCTCAAAAGGCACTAGGCAAACAATTCCTGCGTATTTCATAAGTTTGGTGGAGGCCCATTTATATTTACAAATAGAAGTGAAGACAATATTGTCATTAACAGAGATGATCAAACTAGTTTGCAAACTAGTGTTATCAGCAAAAAGCCTCTCTCAACCTCTGAGGAACGTTTTTGGAATTGTATAGGATATTTCTTGCATCAGATTTTCAATGGACTTTGTTTTTTGAGGATCACAAAGTCTTACGAAGCCGATCCAGAGAACTGAAGAAGGAATGGTGGTCCAATAAAGTACCTGAGCATCATGTTTTACCCGACACCAACAACTCAAGAGGCTTCTATCAGAGCAGAGCCTAAAAGCAGTTTGGGACCAACAAGTATTTTACCCTAATCAACTGGTAGCCTCTTACAACACCTCTCTAAACAAAACACCTTAGCACTTATTAAATCAACCGCTGAGATAGATCCTCAGGTGACAGAAAATCTAGGGTAAACCACCATTTAGCATTGTATGGACGAGTGCCCTGCTGTGGATAAAAAATGTATTGCAAAGTGAAATCGGTAGATAAGCTTTGCGAAGGGAAATCATCTGATTCAGTGGTATTTATTTATAGCTGATTAAACAAGGAGGTGTTATGCAAATTACTGTGCGTTATGACATCATAAAGAAAATGTGGTGTATTGTTTCTGCACTTCAATGCTAGAAAGATGGTCAATTAGTAATAATGTTCAAAAGGGTTTACGAAATGCTTTGTTTCAACCACAGAAGAACTTCTTTGTTATCTATACCAGGCAAAGTGTTCGCCCATGTCTTAATGAACAATGTCATGATAGGTTAAGATCTTCCTACCTGAGGGACAGTGTAGCTTCAGACGTAAACGTGGAAATGTAGATATGACATTTGGTCTGAAACAAGTGCAAGAGAAATGCTTGGAGCGGAATACGCCACTTTCTCCTGTCTTCGTTGACTTTACCAAAGCATTTGACGCTGTGTATAGACAAATATTGTTGGATGCTGTCCTTAAATTTGGACACTTTGACCACTTCATCATTCTTATTAATGCTCTTCATACTGGCATGAAAGCCCCAGTGATGCTGTAAGGAGAACTCTGTGACCCTTTTAACACAAAAGATGGAGTAAAACAAGGTTATGTGCTGGTCTCCATACTCTTCTACATTTGTTCATCTGTAGTGCACAATCAGGAATTCAAAGACTGTGACAAGGGTGTCTGGATTCAGACCAGACCCGGAGCAGAGATATTTAATATCAATCAGTTCAAGTTAGCACTTAAAACTAGTATAATACTCCTGGACAGTTGAATGAAAAGCTGTGGTTCAATAAAGACTTCACCTTCAAGACCAAATGCAGTGCGTACAGCTATCAACGCCATTATACGGAGCTGATACAAGGCCTGTTTACAAGGCTGCAGCTCACAACTAACTTAGCGATTACACTATGTGGCATCTGCAAGAAATTCAAAATGCAAAGCAGTGGAATTTTTTAACCAACAAAGAGATACTAAAACAGACTCACATGTTCAGCATGTACCAAATTCTTATTTACGTATCCTTAGAAGGGCTGACCATGTGAATGAAATACAAAATAGCATATCACCTGCGCAAATTATTCTCTTCCAGCTGAGAAAAAGGGTGCGTGGTAATAAACGGTCCAGGCTGAGTTTCAAGGATACCTTCAAACGAAATCTGAAAGATAGAAGGATTGCTCTCGGCTGTTGGCAATCTCGGGCGAGATTGGAGTCGGGAAAAATGGTTTAGGGTGAGTCACCATCGGACAAGATGAACCCCCAATAAATAAATAAATGAATGAATTGTTCGTTAGGTGCAATGTTCCATGTTATTATTATTATTGTTATTATTATCTTTTTTGCTAAATGTCACAGTTCATACTGGCTGCTTTTTCTTTGGCCGGGTGTAAACAATACACATAAGGCATATCTTGTCCTGAAGTTCAGATGCTAAATACTTTACGAAGGATCCTTGCAGTTCCTAGTAAGCATGTCTTTTGGACCATTTGAAGATTCATATTTTCTGAGACACTTCTGATGTTATCTTCCATTCCTTTTATGATGGTACCGAGTGCTCCTATCACAACAGGTGTTACTTCCGTTTTCATTTTCCACATCCTTTGTATNGTTATCTTCCATTCCTTTTATGATGGTACCCGGTGCTCCTATCACAACAGGTGTTACTTCCGTTTTCATTTTCCACATCCTTTGTATCTCAATTTCAAGATCTTGATATTGTGCTCATACCACTTGTCTGAGGTCTTGATTCCTAGATCATTACAAATGTTCCAATCTACATATGTTGGAGCTTTGTTGTGTCTTTCGATGTAATCTGACTTTGCTAATACTTCACATCCTGATGTTATATGATCAATTGTCTCAGACTGCTTGTAACACATCTTGCATCTGCTGTCAATTTCTTTGCCAATTATGTGTTTTTGAAAATTTCGAGTGTGTCGAGCTCGGTCTTGCGCTGCTATCAATAATCCCTCTGTTTCTCCTTTGATGTCTGATCTGAGCCAATTATTTGTATTTGGAAGGTCAACATTTGGCTCCCAATAAGTGAACGGTACTTCCCATGCAGTAGTTTACTAGCCATTTATCATTTTTCTTCTTCACAAGCTCTTTTTTTATTTCTTGTTTCAATACTTTTGTGTTTTCTGCTGTTGGTTTGTCTGGTTTCGGTGCGAAATTCAAATCTGTCATTTCCTTTTCGATATTTTTGGCTTTTATACTGATTGAGTACTTTGGCTTTGTCTTCTCATGTTCACTAATCACATTGCTTAACAAAGTCCTCTTGTTTTCAATATAATGATTAAGCCCTACTATTGTCACTTTGAATGCAGTCTATTTCTATCAATCCTCTGCCTCCTTCTTTTCTGAGTATGTAGATTCGTTCGACATCAGATTTTGGGTGTAAAATTCCATGCATTGTCAAGATCTTCCTTGTCTTTTAATCAAGCCTTTTTAGTTCAGAGTATTTCCAGTCGATTATCCTGAAACTATATTGCACAGTAGGTATCGCCAAGCTGTTTATCGCTTCAATTTTGTTTCTTCCATTAGGTTCTGATCTCACTATTAGTCGTACTCTTCTGTAATATTCTTTCCTGATTTTCTCCTTCATTTTAGTATGTTGTATACCTTCACTTTCATCTACTCCAAGGTATCTGTATCCCTTGTCTTGATCTAATTCATTGATACTTGTTTCTTTATCCAGCTCAATATTGCCCGTGCCAATTAGTTTACCCTTT
>RDPX01000059.1:1275935-1297549 GCA_003991215.1 Morbakka virulenta | reverse complement strand
CTTTCCTGATTTTCTCCTTCATTTTAGTATGTTGTATACCTTCACTTTCATCTACTCCAAGGTATCTGTATCCCTTGTCTTGATCTAATTCATTGATACTTGTTTCTTTATCCAGCTCAATATTGCCCGTGCCAAGTAGTTTACCCTTTTTGAACGATGGCTTTGCACAATTATCTAAACCAAAACTCATTTTGATGTCATCACTAAACTGCTTTACAATCCGTAGCTCTCCTTGCTGTTGATCATCATTGGATGCACACAGTTTCAGATCGTCCATATAAAACAGGTTACTGCTTGGCACACTGTTTCTGTTTCTGTTTCGTAGGTCTTAAGATTTTTGCCTCTAATTCTACCTAAGTTGATCAATACAGCACCGGACTCCCATTAGCTACCGAACTGGTCTCAGTGGCTTCTTGACAAAAACCAGAAAAGTTGCAAAGATAACAAAAATTTAAATTTAAGTAAACCACCCTGCCCCTGTCAAGACTCCTGTTGTGATTCTAAGGCAGCTTTACCCAGAGATTGACCCCATTCTAGCACTTTTCTTTAAGCTTTGTATGAAAAAAAAGTCGCATTTCAAACATGTAGAAAGTCTCTTTTGTGTGCTTTGTATCCAAATATATTTATGCGAATGTTAGACCTTTTTTACTACCATCTAGTCTTTCTCCAATACAAAACCAGCAAACTATTTGAATATTTAATTAACAAACAAGTTCTTCCATATCTGAGCAAAAACACGTCTCTCAAGTGACAAACGGCAGAGCGTCTGTTTATTGAGACTTTCCGCAGATGTACTTATTGTAGTCAGTCACCGCATAAGTGAAGCTTTTGACAATGAAAACATGGCTGGAACTATAGTTCTGGATGTTTTGTGGGACTTAAACACGTTTGGCACAAAGACTTTTGCACAAACGTCCTTGCTACGAAGTTAGAGCAACAATTCTTGGCAGCATGAGTGTTCCTGAGTAGATCTAATCTTGGCTCCACAGTGTTTTTTTATTTTACTAATGATTTACCAGATTTCATCCGAAAGTTGATCATTGACATAATTGTAGGTCAAACTATTTACTATGGGAAGTCCAACAACTGTAATGGGACTATTCTTTTTTAAACCTATCGGTGGACTTGAAATTCAGCACCACTTGTTGGAAATCATAGTTTGTTATATTCAATCCATTAAAAATAGTCTTCTTTCCTTCATTCCTGACCTTTCCCTAATCTCTCACCTATCTCGCTATGTAGCTTCACCACATATAAATTTGAATGTTTCAATAAAATCCTCATTAAATTTTAATTAAACTAAATATTATATGAAATGGATGCATAAGGTCCATTTCCAGGGGAATTTGCAACAATGGTATGATCATTCGTTCTACCAAAGAAGTTTTAATTTCTTTAAACTTATTCTGACCTCTACAAATCCTAAAGAAGATTTAAGATAAAATATTATTGCTATATTTGGGCTGGTGCACCCGAGTACATCCTCCAGACTCGACAAAGGGTAAAATTGCCGAAGCCTACTGATTGGGGATCGAGTGTTCTATACTCTCATAGACAGAACATTTTCAGCTTTTCTTTATTATTGCTTATATTATTCCAAGAGATACTTTCAAAAGAGCTTGATGCCTTAATTTTTTCTCTAGGGATCTTTTCAGTGAAGACACGACTGTCCAAATCAATAATAATTAACCATCCTCCTTTTTTCTGTGAGCAAAAATGTGTAAGTTGTTTTCACAAAAGTGTTTAATTCCCAGAACTGTCTCCATGTGAAAAAAGTACAACCCCTGACTCTTTAAGCCTGCTTTTGGTCCAATGGTTTGCAAGTCTAAGGGTAGTCCTTCAGCTCGCAGTGATTTGCTTAGCAATAAGTGAGGCAGGTGTGTTTTTAAGTGTGCTTTTTTACCACTATTCAATATGGATGTCAAGTCAAATATGTTTTACTATGAAGACACATTGGAGATCAAGGCTTCGACCTCAGAATCATTATGTCCATGGCTATCTTTCTGAATCAACTTATGCTAATCTGGTTTAATGTGTCCTTTCTACTTTTATCCATTTCTTCCTTTACTCATCTGTGACCGCATGATTTTAAGCGGTGACATATAAGTACAAAAAAAGTATCAAACAATGAATAGATTTGTACTGTTCCCCTAAAATATTTGGAAAATTGTTTCAATGTGATGGATTTTAAATATTTCGAATTTGATTTAGGATTCAAATTCCAAATTAAATTTGTTCTCTGTTTTTGGTTTATTTCAGTCTAATTTCTTTATATCTACTCCGTCGTTATTTTTTATATGAAGCAGTCAGTAAATTACCTGGTGATGCTCCAGTTCTTTAAGATCTAAGTAGTAGGAGCCGCTCCTTTGTAGCAATATTCGGTCTTACCATATTTCCTCTTATAAACACTGAAATATTTTTTTAACTTAAAGGCTTTTGAAAGGGGTGTCTAAAAAGGCGGTGTTTATTTCAAAAATCAAAATGTTGTAGAAGTATAAAAGATCACTTCTCAATTTAAAACAATTCGAATTTTTTATTTATCGCAGTATTTGAGAATGCGACGTTGGTCAGAAGATGGTATTTAAAAAGTAGAAATGCAGAATCCCCTTTTGAATGCCATACCACACCATAGTAACGTCTACTACAACTCTCTGATGTAGCCATATGCATTGCAAATGAAAGGTTTAACATAAAACAGTAACTCCATTTTCATGTTCTAGATATTTGTGTAGTCGAGCAATCAAGGCAATGTTAATAAGGGAAATTCTCCAAAAGAAAGGGCCACCACTTTGCTGTGAATATCCTGACCAACGGAGGAAATTATGGCAATTTTCTTCGCTTTTTGTAATGTAAAATACATTCCAACTGCTTGCCTGAAATATTCAAAATTATTTTCATTAGTTGCGTGTTTTCTCAGCTAAATTTTCTTTGATGTTGAGAGCCATAAGTCAGATGATTTTGACCAAAAACTTGTGGTTATTTCACAAATATTTCAATAGTGTACAACATGGAAATTTACTAGACCTTTGCATGTCAACAAACTCGAGTTTGCATTTCTTATCAGTAGAATTAGCAATGTTCCTCAATCAACAACTCCTGTATGTAGATTGATTAGTACCAGTTTAGCAGCTCTTTTCCCCTCTGTCTTTCTTTGTCTCTGTCTTGCCTCTTTCTCCATCTCTGTCTCTCTCTCTCTGTCTCTGTCTCTCTTTTCTCTCTCTCTCTCTCTCTCTCTCTCTCTCTCTCTCTCTCTCCGTCTTTGTTTCTTCCTCTTCTTGGTCGTCCTGGCAATGTGGTCAGAGCATGAAGAATTACTTCAATTTAAAGTAACTTATCACAGGAAAACAAATTTGAAAACAGTTGTCAGGATCCAATACAATTATGCTCCAGTGTTAGTATTTGTACCAAAGGCACATAAATTTCCCTTATAAAGAGAGATCAAAACTACTGATTCCAAACTAATCCATGAAGCTATTAACAGTTAAGGGAGAGTTAACAAGACCCAAATGATCTACATATTGAATTGATTTTTTTTTGGTAAACACTAACTGTCTAGACAGGGAAGGCCTGAATTTCTGAAGGTCA
The DNA here is from genome assembly GCA_003991215.1 of Morbakka virulenta. Taxonomy (NCBI): domain Eukaryota; kingdom Metazoa; phylum Cnidaria; class Cubozoa; order Carybdeida; family Carukiidae; genus Morbakka; species Morbakka virulenta. Next base: position 1,293,964 of record RDPX01000059.1, on the reverse strand, counting down.
CATAGCAATATAAATACTGTGTTTTAAGTGGTCAATTTCAAACATTGTTCACCAACCCAAAACAAAACGTCACTGTTCCCCAAAGTGGAAATCACCTGATGTGATAGGAAGATTGGAATGGTTTAAAAAATGTTGAATCAAGAGATTTTTCTTTATGTCTTCTTAAAACACTAGATCCACTTAAGAGGGCAGAAAGAAGAGGAGATACTACAATTAATAAACAATTAGCCCTCAGCTGTATCCGCATTATCTTTGAAAGCATATTTGCAACACTGACTTGTGCTTTTGTGTCTACTGGAAGTAAGGGTTCTTAATATAAAGAGAATGATCTGATCTACATCTAAATTCATTTAAGGGGGAAGCTGCAATTTCGATGTTTGGGCTGAAGGGATGGTTGATAGTGTTACATAGGTAGTTAAATAACACTAAATAATAAGATTTTAAATCAGTAAATATAAAAATTAATGACCACTAATATCACTGTAATTTGAAGCACATCGTATACGCTGGGGTAAGATTTGCAGAGCCACTGCTCATAAAAAAGAATGACAACTTGGAGTGCCCTATGTTGACGATAATAATTTAAACAATGTAATAACAATATTAATAATAACAACAATAATTAAATAATAATAATAAAAAAGATAATAATAATAACAAATGTAATAAAAATAATAAAGTAATTTGAAAGACCAGAGAGGTTGTATGTAAATATGACAGTCGAAGTTATTAAGAAAAACTGCCATTGCTTGGAACAATAATAACGATTAATAAAATTCCCCCAGAGTAAAAAGTGGCAGCCTAACAGGAACCAACAATTTGAGAGCAGCTTATTTAATTTTTATTGGTAAGGAAATTGTGTTGAAAGCCTTTTTTAAACAAAAGAATGTTTAAAAGCATCCTTGCTGGAAGAAAGGGATTTAAAATCCAGTTAAAGAACGGGTAAAATACCTTAGTATTCTTGATATATAGAAGAAAAACAAACTTAAGGGTGCAAAGAGAACACAAAGAATTAGAGAGAAAATACTCAGTGAAATTAAAAACTTTAGACACGGTAACATTAAAACCAGGACACAACCAAAGCTACCTCCACGTGGTGTTTCCTGGTGATTCAGCTTTAAAAGCTGAAGCTAAAAGCTTGGGCAAGATCTAGTGCCCACTTACCCCGTCCCGATCAGGGTTACCTGAGGTCATGGCAGACAGATGACGGATGAATAGCTGGGCAACCTACAGATATTTTTAGGAACTCGCCAACTCTTCAAATGTGCCAGGCAGATGATACCATATTATAGTACACTGGCTGGAACAACCATCTCGGTACTAGCACTGCCTTTATAGAAAGTAATTGCAACCTACTATAGGTACTAATTGCAAAGCTAACCATGACACAGATCCCCAGAAAGTCAAAATACAGCGTGAAAGGGATTGCTGATATCTCTGGCAATTCCTCGCTCGGTAGGGGAAGCAATGTGCAACAGGTGACACCAAACCGTCATCAAGCTACTGTCAGCAACAACACACAACTAAGGATAGGAGAGTGGAATGTCCAAACTATTCTCCAAAAAGGAAAATTAGAAAACATAAAGGAGTAAATGAGAAGGGTGAAGATAAACACATTAAGGCTGCTGGAAATGAGATGGAAAGGCTCAGGTCGAATAACATCCGATGAGTTCACAATAGTATATTCTGGAGGGAATGATCACCAAAAAGGATTCGGCCTGATTCTAGATTCCGCAAACTCTCTTGCTCCAAAGGGATTCTGAAGTGTAAAAAAGAGGGTCATAATTGCTTAGGTAAGTGGTAAACCATTTGATAAGGGAATAGCTGAAGCCTACGCTCCAAAAGCAGATAAGGGCCCAATTGAGGTTGAAGAATTTTATGAAAACATTGAAAAAGCGATGAAACAACTTAAATCTCAAGACACCAAGGTAGTGATGGGTCCTCAACCTAATGGATGAAGGAAGAAAATCAAAAGTTGCTGAGACAACCTACAACAAAATGAGCGAATTAATAAAAAAGAGATATAATGAAGTCAAATATACGTGGATCAATGCACAATGCAAAGATATCGAAGACAATAAAACTAAAGACAGCAGCTTTGTTCCTCGTATAATCGAGAGATAACTGGAAAATATCAGTCAGTTAGTTCAGGATGTATCAAATATAAAAGTGAAGAAATTTTGATGGAAAAAGAAGAGATACATAACCGATGATCAGAATTTTTTGAAGCTTGTACCACGATGAAAGAGGTCCTCTTCGAACCATAGAAAATAATATTGACGGTCCTCCAGAAGTGAAGCATGCATTTAAAAAGATGTAACATGATATGGCCTCCGGTTCTGATGATATACCTATTGAAATGTTAACGGCCTTAAGAGAGCTTGAAAGAAAAACAATCAGCAGATTGTTAAACATTATCTATAATACTTGGCAATTTCCAGGTGACTTAAAAAAGTCTATGTTAATACCAATACCGAAGAAGACAGGCATGACCGAATGTGAACAACATAAAACCAAGTCTAATGAGTCATCTCACGAAAGTTCTTCTGCGCATATTGATGAAGAGAACAGAAAATAAGTTTCATCCAGAAAGTTCACACACTCAGTTTGGGTTGTTGCTAGATAAAGGTACACGAAATGCAAATTTCACACTCAGAATGCTTATGGAAAGATCAGGTGAAATACAAAAGGATCTTTATATGTGCTTTGTTTATTACACAAAAGCATCTGACATGAAGATTTGTTTGATATCATCTCCAGTCTCAACACAGATGGCGAAAATATGAGAATTCTAATAAATTTTTACTGGGAGCAGGCTACAGCATTTCTGACCGATCTGGAACTCAACGCTTACAAACCAATCCGTCGAGGTGTAAGACAGAGAAATGTAATATCACCGGATCTTTTTAATATATATAGTGAAATGATACTGCGTAACATTAGCAAAATGGATGTTATCAAACTTGAGGGTGATGATCTGAAGACCTTCGTTACGGTGACGACACTGTACTAATTGCCAAATCAGTAAAAAAACTTCAAAAATATTGGATGTAGTGGTGGAAAAAAGCAGACAGAGAGGCCTGGAACTGAACACCTCAAAGCCCTCCCCGGAATGTATGGTTATATCAAAGCAGGCAACAGCACTTGTTTGCATGATCGAGTGTTCAGGTGAAAGAGTACAACAGGTAAACAGTTTTCGATATGAGATGCAAAATGTTTGTCCGAAATAAAAAGCAGAATTGCAATGTCAAAAAACAGAATCAACAATTTAAGAACAATCTTTACCAACAGGAACATTAGAAATGATACGAAGATCAGACCACTGAAGACATATGTATGGTCTGTACTGCTGTGTGGATGCGAAAACTTGAATCTTAGCAAGAATGGTAAAAGAAGACTAGAGGCTGTTGAAATGTGGTATCTAAGGATGCTAAAGATGTTGTGGATGGAGAAGAAATCAAACAAGGAGGTGTTGAAAACAGCAAATTACAGACGATCGCTCATGAAAAGAATTTGTAAGAGACAACTTGAATTTGTCGTACACGTATGTAGGAAAGACGAACCTGAAAAGAAGATGTTATGTGGCAAGATAGAAGGAGAGAAAAGTGGGGGCATACAGAGAATAACATTCATGGACAGTCTTCATCAAAAGACAACGCAAAACACATTAATAAATCCGAGCTGATAAGGGAGACAGACAACAGGGAGATTTGGCACTCCATGGTCGTCGATGTCAGTTCCTAACCGACACTTGAAGAAGAAGAATAGTAAAACTAAAGCAAAGCCTCCAACCCAAAAGGTCAAAGGTTAAACGTTATAAGCAGAGAATCTAATAATTAAAAGTGGACATGTTGTTTTTGAATTATCAAAAGAAAGTTAACCTACAACTAAACAGGAAAGCAAGCAGCGACAGAATACCTGACGCCAATGGCAGTAAACGATTTTGGAGTGGAATATAGGATAGGGGAGTAAAAGAAATTGAAAGTGCAGATTGGCTCCAGGAATTGTAAGATGAAGAGATAACTGAATAGGAAAACGACGATTTAAGAGTTACAGTTAATATGGTCAATAAACAAGGCAAAAATACCATACTGGAAATGCTCTGGGTATAAATGAGTCCGAAGTTATTGGATTAATAATTTTACAGCATATGAGAAAAGAGCTGACCAAATAAATGATTTCCTCGCTGTTGAAAATGGGATTTCCAAGTAGATGATGACTGGACGAACTGTATCGTGCCAGAAAGACCTAAGTGCAGGAGCAGCTGTTGACAACTATGGAGCAGTATCATGCCTTCCATTTATGTAGAAATTGACGCTATGACTTTCTCAAAGCCAAAAAAAACCCTACCAACTGAGCAGGACGGGTGCCGGAATAACGGGTAGAGGGGATAAGGGTCAACGTCTTATAAATAAAACTGTTATGAGAGATTGCAAAGAGAGACTAGGAATAGCAGGATCGATGAAAAAAGGCCTATAACAAGGTAACACACACGTGGATATTAGAGACCCAGAGGATGACTAACGTGGCGGAAATAAGTGATCAACTTTTTACAGAGTTGGACAAAGAATTGGAAAGTAAACCTAACACTTTCTAGTAAAGTTTTAGGAAACGTAAATACAAGGCGAAGCTGCTTTCACGGAAATAATCTACCTCCTCTACATTTTAGTTCCTACATGATCCCACTTAGTCAAATATTACGAAAGGCAAAGGCTTGCTATACTCTTATAAAGGTCAAAAAACTATATTACTTACTTTCCACAGATGATGTGAGGTTATTCCACAAAAATGAGAAGGGAATATAGACTTCATTTCTACTGTCCACGTTTTCCGCAATGACATTACAATGGACTTTGGAATTAAAAAGTGTTGATCATTAAAAATATTTAATTCTTTGGAAGACAAATGGATATATGGACAGTATCCAGGAAACGTGCGGAGCTTAAGTCAAGCAAGTTGAATAGGTGTGTTGAAGTCTTGATATGCAGCCGTTAAGAACAAGCCATAAGAGCAAATAATATTAAACATTTTATAGATGAAACTCGAGTTTCCCCTCTATGCAAAATATTCAAGCAAAGAAATAAAACGTCTTCTCACTTTGTTTGTAAATGTAATATGTTTGTTCAGGAGTACCTAAAGCATCATAATCATGTTTGTAAATATATACATTTGAAGTTAAGCAGGAAATATCGCCGGGATATATCAACAAAATGGTAGGAGCATACTTTACAGGGTGCTGCTGAAAAGAATGAAGTCAAGATATGGGATTTTGTTATTCATTGCTATAGAGAAGTCATTGTCGAAAACCCTTACCATGTAACAGATAATTGAAAGAAACAGAGAAAGATCATTGGCGTTGCAATTCCGGGAAATGTCAGAATGGTTAGAAAAGAGCAAGAGAATATTAACAAAAATAGATCATTGCGAGAGGAAATTGCCTGACTTTGGAAGAAGAATAAAATTAAAATAGTATCTGTGATTGTAGGTCCATGGAGAACCATCTAAAATAAATTCAAAGAATGTGTAGACAAAGAATGTGTAGAATGTGTAGAATGTGATTTCACTAAGCAAAGGAGTACGTATAACGAGCAACCGTGAATGGACTGAAGAATAAAAAGATAGAATAGTAGATATTGACAAACGCGAATGAAGGAAAAGAAGGGTCTTAGTGAAAGGAATAAAGCTAAATGGGATTTTGAATATCCAGAATAAAAAATCCCATCTAAATAGCTGATTAAGAGATTTAAAAGGAAGGATGGCGAAAGCAGGGCATGGAAAAATATGTTTGGGTCAAGAAGTAAGTGAAAATGAAGCTGGTGATAATAGNAGGTGGAATTTTTTATCTAATCTTAGGTACCCAATCGCGGAAACTGGTAGAAGTGGTGAAACTATCAAAAGAAATGTATTATCCAGAGAGCAAGGCAACTTTGGAGGGACTGAACAAAACCCTTTCATTGAATAAAACTGTTTTATGGGAGACTTAGATTATGATCAATTTCAACCAATTTTGGATGATTTTGAGAATAATGCAGTAATACCGCTAAGTGTGGATGATGAAGCAAATGGTGACAACAGCAAAGGAGTACGTATAACGAGCAACCGTGAATGGACTGAAGAATAAAAAGATAGAATAGTAGATATTGACAAACGCGAATGAAGGAAAAGAAGGGTCTTAGTGAAAGGAATAAAGCTAAATGGGATTTTGAATATCCAGAATAAAAAATCCCATCTAAATAGCTGATTAAGAGATTTAAAAGGAAGGATGGCGAAAGCAGGGCATGGAAAAATATGTTTGGGTCAAGAAGTAAGTGAAAATGAAGCTGGTGATAATAGAAGACATATTGAATGGAATGACAGAAATGAAGATGAGTTTTGGACAAGGAAAAGAGAGTAAAAGGTAGGGGATTTAAATAAGAAGAGAGTGAAGAGAAGGTGGTACCAGAGGAACCCTAAATAAAGCATGGCCAGTTGGCAGAAGCTGAAAGATAACACTGCTAGATTCAAGAAGAACCAGATTTAATGAATTTATCTTAGTGCGACAAAGAGAAGAGGAACAGCAGGTGGAGATACAAAATGAAAACGTTAAAGTATCGACAGATTTCGCCAAAAGGGTTGTAAAACAAGTCACTATTATGAATGGGCAACCTAAGATAATGAACAAGTCAGAGACATGTTGATAAAAAGATAAGGATGAGAACCAAAAACTTTTTTTGGGCAGGTTAAAGGCGAAGTCACAAAGATATTTCGCATGCCAATCAACGCATGCCAATCAACACCCAATTGAATGATGTCAATCTGGTGCGTGCAATTAATGCAAAAGTAATCCAGTGGCACAAAACGAAATGAATGTGTGCAAGTTCAATGATTGGTGGTTTAAGGAGCTAGATCAAACAATAAAGAAAGAAACGAGAGCAAATTATATGCTGGGCAAGCACGCAAGTAATGAAAGATTGTAGCTGAAGGGAGAGAACGGTGGACATGGAATAAAGTCCACAAGGGATGTTTACCAAGAAGCGAGCTCCTTGCTATATGGCTAGCTCGACCAATAGCTGGATTTTTGTTGCATGGAGGAGAGAAATGTTAAAGAAGGAGAATGCAACAGTGACCAAAGAAATAAAGGCAGTGGAAGGTATTGGAGTAAGAATTTATTTTCAGAAAGGCAAAAGATCAATTGAAGGGGAATTAATTCAAGGAGGATAAAAGCCAGTCTGGAAGAGATTGAAAAGAAAGTTGAAGAAGGGTGTTTAAACTAGAAGAATCAAAAGTTACGAAGAAAAACGAACAGCATATCAGAGTTTATAAAGACCAAGAACAAGAATGTCATTTGTGGTTATCCCAGAGCCTCAATCTGAGAAGTACAGCGACTATAATGACGATATTGGAGCAGATGGTTGAGACTATATCTTAAAAATAAATAAGAGGAATAGTGGAGAAAGGGAGATGTAGAGTATGTTTTCAAGATAGCGAAACAGTAGAATACCTAATAGCTGGATGTCACAAGCAAGCTGACAATGAATATTTATCCAGACACAACCGGGCGTTGATGATTCTACCGGTAGCATGGACAAATAAGTACAGGTTAAGTAGCTAAGACTTTGTTTGGTATGAGAAGCGATGGGACAGAAGAAATACTCTTGAAAATGACAGGGCAAACCTGGTGTGTGACTTTGAGTTCCACCTGCGCAAGACGACGTCCTCGCGACGACCGGATTTGATCGTTGAAGTGAAAGAATAGGGAAAGATATTGCTATGCGATATGTCTTGCCCGCAGCAACAGAATATGGATGCGAAGAGAATGGAAAAATGATCAAATATAGACAATTGGCGTTCGAAACAAGAGAGGGGCGCCCTGGTTACAATATTACTTTGATCCCAGTGATGATCGGTGCACCCGGTGGAATAAAAGTGTTAAGGACTATTCATAAAATAGTATTTGAAAATCATGAAAATATGGACAAAATTGCAAGCAAAATGCAAAGGACGGTGTTAATAGACAGCGAAAATATTCTTCGTTGTGTCATTTCTGGCCTTGTACAAGGCGAAAAAAATGAATAGTTTATGTATAAATGTGTTGTTAGTTAACCTGCAATATTTGGTTGCTAACTTTTATTTGGCTAGATGTTTGTATTTGATTGGCTATTGAACAGAGCAGCAACAGCAACAACAATAACAATAATAATAATTATTATTATCATCTCTGTGCGACACTTTTTAGCTTCAGAGTATATTCATTGTCGTTCATGACGTTTGCGTATTAAAAAAATAAGATGCTTTCTAGTTTTAATAAATGTTTTTCACCCATTGTCATTAAGAGTCATAAATTCACAGAAGATTTGTCTTCTCCGTTGTACAGGGTAACTGTCAGTGAGAACATGACATTTAGTTTGGGAATAAGAGTTATCACTCTATTTATATGGAGGTAGTTTATACTAGTTAATAACTTTAAAGTGCAAAAGGTTGAAATTCTTAACATACAAGAAATACAGAATAATGCTTAATAACAAATACCTATAACTTCCATTTATTCCCACTTGTCTGTCAATTACAACTCATATTGATATGATATTGGTTATTATAGTAGACTCCCACTATTGAACAAGTAAACTGACAGAGTTTGTTTTAGGGAAACGATTGTGCGGATATATTATACACTTGCACTCGTTCTATACAGCTCAGCCATATAAGTTGCTGGGATCATTTCTGTCAATAATTTCTTTGTTAAAATTATAGACGTTAGTAGGGGTATTAGTCTCCTGTGACCCTACTAGAGTCTTCCTCTACGAAACGTACACTGGATCCTGTACCAATTACCCCAATCCCACTGACGCGTTAGGCAAGTACACTTGGATTTCTACCAGCAGTGTATTAATTATACAGGCAAAGGTAAGAGCCGAAACTTTAAAAGTGAAGGGATAAAGGCTGCTTGACTATTTTTATTGGGGCCAATAAATAATTATTTTCATGTATCTGCTATTGGAGTCGGGCAGTTTAAGCATTTTAGATGCTGAATTGTATTTTTAATAAGTTGATACTATCACACGAGTAACCAAGTTTTTAAAATAGGAAAAATAACCATCTTTCAGTTATTATTAATAAGGTGATTCTATAATTGTTGGGGGGGGGGGGGTCAGTTTTCTTAATTTTTCATCCCTAGCGTTTTTTGAGTTAGTATGGTGAAAACTTTAATTGCCCAACAAGTTCCTACACATATGGGAGAGTGTAACTGAGTCCCTTGTAACAAGCAGCCGATAAATAAAACCAAAAGCATGTATATTCATAAAACACTGTTTGTTTGTTTCTAAAGTTGTTCAAAGAGCACTTGTCTGTTGTTGTATTTGACAAAAAAGTAATTTGCTAAGTCACCTGAATTAAAATTACTTCTGAAGGTGTAATGCAGGGTCCTAAAATGGAAAACGAGATACAAGTATGTTGGTTGTGATAACTGATACTAGCTTAATGTTGAAGATAAGTTGCAATTGAGAGGAAACATATCTGCATAATGTGTTGCATCGTGCCTTGCGCCATGCGTTGCCGATAACATTAATCGTCAAATGCTTTGATAGACGGACGGTTTTCTTCCACCTGATTGGTTCATTCCTTCTGAGGCCCCTTGGGTTGAATATCTCCTTCATATCTTCACATAAGGTGGCAATACAACCTTACCACGTGTTTAAATTCTGGACCTCGAGTTTCAAAGTGGACCTCAGGTTCCAAAAACAGAATTTTACTTTTTGGCTTGCTCCGTTTTACATCTATTCAATACTTTCCATTTCACGCTGTCAATTTTGGCACTTCGATCAACATGTAAGCAGACGAACAATAGCCAGGAGAGTTGGATCCAAGACAGACACTGAGAAAGTTCTCCATTTTGTGTATCAACACATCACAAGGGTTTTGGGACATTTTTTGTACTTCCTTTTTTTTTGAGCCCAAGGTTGACACAGAATCGATCATGAAGTTGAATTTGCGTCAACGAGAAACTCTCACTTTCAACTTTCAACAAGCGTGTTTACACCTGTAAAACCAACCAATCATTTTTTTCGTTAACTTTGAATGCAAAATGAGAGAAAAACTACTTTGGAGAGGTCAAAGTTATATGGGAGGATCAGTCCAATATTAGTATGGCGTCATCTGTTAACACTTTGTAGTCGAACATGTTTTCTTTTTTACCCTTACATACGTTTTATATTATCTGGTCTTTCACTTTCGCTGCTTTTCCCTCTGTTATGTCCTGGAATTGCTCATTAATGCGGTTTAACGCAACTGGTGTTATGCAAACAAACCCTACCAAGATCTCCAGGGTCAAAGAAGAGAAAATATGTGGCTCATCCATTGTTTTAACACAAATGTAAAATTTTTACTGATTCGCTGCTGAAACTGGAGCTCAAACTAAATTCTTTCTTCTCAGTAAAGACAGTAGTTCAAATGTACACCCTAATTCAAGATATATCTTCGATATGTCTTCCACTTAAATACAAAATCAATTCCTATTTACGATCGATTACATCATTGTAATCTTCCTCAGGTCAGCAGTGCTCTTTGCCATGAGAGATTGGGAACCACTGTGACTCACGCTTCTGTGAGTGATGGTAATGAGACTGAACAACAAGAATAAGATGAAAGCGACAAGAAAGCTAAGAATTAGGAGTGCAATATCACGAACACTTTGAGTGGTAGTGCAGAGGATGATGATTAAAAAATATCACATTCGAATTGCACAGGTTCTTCCTTTTTCTTCCTTTTTCCTTGGCAGACGTCTTTTCACATTGAAAACAATTTTCACACTGATAATTTGATTCCATGAGCTATGAATACGACATCAATACATGTCGCAGGAGTAAAAAAAATTGAAAATGAACAAGAGGGAAAAAGTTTATTCTTCGATGATTACTATATGCGAGGGGGGAAAAGTGTATTATGTGTGCATTAATTTGCAGTAGGAGCAAGGTGGTTAAATCAATTGATTACAGTGCAAGAGGCTCGCGGTTTAGGCCCAGATAACGCCCTTTGAAGTACCGCGCCCAATTTGGTTCTACGTTATAAGTGACATGCTACTGAGTTTGCACGTGTTTTATTGAGAGAGGGGAAAAAAATCAATAAATTAAAAAGATTAAAGGATACAAAAGGGATAAAACGCCATATGATAAAAGTACCCCTCTCCTCTCCAAAGCCTTGCTTAGGGGAAGGGGAGGGGGAAGACCTGAAAAAATGTAAAAATACTGCACTATTTTTTGTATCATCAACCGTAAACACATAATTTATGTGTTATTGAAGTTTCAAATATTGTTACCAATTTAATTCCGTTTGGCTTTTGTCGGTTCGGAAACAGATTTTGCTTGGCATTAAGTATTCAGGTTGGGCTTAATTTTAGTGTAGTTAAAACGCCAAAGACACTTTTACAAAACATTTGGCTAGAAAATTATGATATTTTACATAAACAATGACGAAAAAACGTAAAAATGTAACTTTTACTACTTAAAACTCATATGCTTGTTCCTAGTGACGTCATCAATTTTAACTACCAATATTCCTTAAAAATTGACGAACTCTTCACTAATTGGTTTCTCCTCACAACGTCCCGGTGCATGGACAATGGATTTTTGTAGAGTTTCGACCTCGACCTTTTCATGTGATCGATCTGTAATAACCCTTGATCAGTGCATGTCACATTGTTCAGACGATTTGTTGTCACACCTTTGCTATCGTTCCGAATTGATTAGTCAGCAGAGAGAATAGTAAAGTCAAAACGATACCAAACATGTGACAATAAGATCATCTTGAGAACCTGACATATATCGCTTAAGGGTCCTTAACTAACTGATAAAATGGCAAAATAACATCTAGAAATAACTCGTAAAAGTTTTGCTTTAGATTATTTAATTTCAGTCAAAAGGCTTCTAACAGATATTTACAAACATCAACATTGCACCATGTACAATACCAAACAAAAAAACGGTCTTTTATTTAATGAAAAACTTAGGGTTGGACCATAACAATTAACGATGAAAGTCAATATTTAAGACATCCTTTTGTTCATTACTAAACGTTTCGGTGTCTCTATTACACCATGTTCACTAGCTGAATGATTTCATAAATTTACATTTCCTCAAAAATCTACAAAATTACGTAATCTCGAAAGCTAACAACGAAACAAAAAAAACCACCAAAAGACTATTTCAAAAAAGCTCAAGGATATACGATAGAACATTGGAATTCAACACAGGAGAGAGTTTTTAACAAACAAGGAGTCTTTAATGAGAAGTCCTCTATCATTATTTGCTGCAGCTAAGAATTCAACGACACTTATTAGGGCTTTGTGCCTGTTTTGAACTAAATGCTCTGTAATTGCAGTAGGATTTCTTGTATTATACCTAAAAGGTTTAAGTTATTTGTAGTGTACAGAGTACACTGAACGAATTGCAATGCAAGCTGTGTGGGCAAGACAAAATGCCACATGGAAACGAGGTTTGAGGAGTATTGTAAAAATTAGCTCAAATTACCATAACGAGTTTTAATATTTGTTCTCATTCTTGCAACGTTTCCTTGATGGCTTGGAAAGTATAAATATTTTAAAAGCACAAATGCAAGTACATATTAATTTACTATCAATCCAGATGTTAACAAAGAAGTCCTTAAAATAACAAATAACTCTTAAAAATAACGTTGAAATAACATTTAAAAAAATTCAAAATAACCGTTTTCAAAACCTTAATGATAGCATTTTTATTTTTCTTTCTTCAAACGAATTGAATAAAAAAATATTGATTACATTACAATTTTGCAAAAAGAAAATTAGTTGGTGTTGGTGCTAAAATTATCCAGGAATATACCAAAAAAATACTTTATTCTAAGCGTATTTCTTGGTAAAAATGCCTTCTACGCAATGGTATAACTGAAATCTTGCTTAAGAACCTTTCTGTTTTGCTTTCATTACATTTTTTGCCAGGATAAAAGGTATACTTTGTTAAGTTTTTTCAAGAAATTTTTTAACANTGAAATAACATTTAAAAAAATTCAAAATAACCGTTTTCAAAACCTTAATGATAGCATTTTTATTTTTCTTTCTTCAAACGAATTGAATAAAAAAATATTGATTACATTACAATTTTGCAAAAAGAAAATTAGTTGGTGTTGGTGCTAAAATTATCCGGGAATATACAAAAAAATACTTTATTCTAAGCGTATTTCTTGGTAAAAATGCCTTCTACGCAATGGTATAACTGAAATCTTGCTTAAGAACCTTTCTGTTTTGCTTTCATTACATTTTTTGCCAGGATAAAAGGTATACTTTGTTAAGTTTTTTCAAGAAATTTTTTAACATGTGACTTATAAATTTTCACTCTTAGCAGCTGGGCAGATGATTTTCTTTTTTCACCTGTTAGAAAAAGCCGAAATCTATTTCCATATATACTGAAAACAACAAAGAAAATTACTGTCATCAAAAAAATGAATTGTTGTCAACTTTACTCTAACTTATTACTGATATTATTTGACTTTAATTGGCAAGTGACTAAGCTTAATTTTAACAAGGAAAAAATAAATCTTGTGCTCGCAGTCTCTTTGAGTGATCAACAAAAATATATTTTGTCCACCTTAACACAAAATTTTGTTATAAATAGCGTACCATGTGTTGTCCATTTTGTCGAGTTTCCAATATGGTAAGCGTTTGTTGAAACCTAACTAAGATTTCTAGAGAAAGGGCTAAAAATATTTCTACGGTTCTCCTTTTCACCTTCATTCACCTTAGAGAAAGCCGAAAACCACTTTAACGCAGATGGTTATATTTTATTATTTAATTTTTAATTAATTTTTTTCCTTCCCTGTCCAAATTCCATTTCCGAAATATGTCTTAAGTTGGTAGTATGCCACTTATCAAGGAGAAGCTTACTGTTCTACCAAAATTAATTTTTTTCTAAATATACCAGCTTTAACATGTTATGAACCATAAGCTTTTTTTGAGCTGAGTTTCAAAATATACTTCTCCCATCGTCAAGCTGTTTTTTATTTCTCATTGGCAAAAGACTAGGTCTATGTCATGAATTATACAAATAGGCCTCTAAAATGCTACTGAGGTTTACGAATTGTAATCAGCTTTTAGGAGCCTACTTGTGCAACAGATCATTTGAATAAAGGAGAAAAACCGATTAACATCAGTGAACCTAAGGACTAGTTGGTGGCCCATGCTGTAACTAAAGTAACAACTGGTCTGATTGTGGAAGGCAACAGGGGTAAAATATCGGATGCTAAACACTTCTAAAGGCCTGCAATGGTAGGAAATAAATGAGAGAGAAACCTTTTTATAGATATTGCTTGTATCTTTTGAAATAATCCATTTTTTCAAATCAGAACTCCTCTAATTTTATATCCAGAAGCCGCCATATAAACAAGTTTGCGAGTTAAAAAGATTTGTTGTTTTCAACCCAGTAGTAATCGACTGCATTTCAAACAACCCTTCATGAAACATTCAAAGTGCAACTGGCATAGGATATTCCTTGATGTTTATGAGTATCTTGGAGCACATCGTTCAAAATGTTTCTGAATCAGTTCAAGGATCACGCCCATTAATGAAGTTTGAATGCTCTATATTGTCCATTATTTGGATAGCGTATGACGTTTTTTTCCGACTTTGGGATCACGGCTTGAAATCAAATTGAGTAGCAAGGTTATTACTACTTTTTGAATAACGCCTATGATGATTCAGATTTTGCTTACAAACAACAAAACTAAATCTGGTTTCTTCCTTTACTTTTCTCCGAGTTGCTCTAAAGAAGTGAATCGCAAAACCCATCGTTAAATATTGGTGATTTCATTGTAACTTGTTTCTGTATTTCTCTCCTAATATTGAAAAACGTTTTTCAGCAGTGACTTTGTTTCGCTCAACATCAATTCTTTGAATTTCATTGAAGCCTGACTTACTTCATGGTTGTGAGACATAGCTTTTCTTTAGGATTTATCCAACTTTCAAAACGATGTTTGCTTCGGAATCTCAGTTGGAAAGTTGTACGAAAAGATCAATTTTTGAATTTGTTAGTAAAACATTACCTAAATGGTTGATAACTACCTTTGAATGGATAAGCATGGTAGGTACTTTCAATGTTAGCTTCTGTCCTGCTTTTTAACAATTCCTTTAAAATTGATGTGCCTAATTTACTTCACTGCTTTCTACCTATCGATGTAGGGTTCAAAATGTTTAAAATGTGCCTGGCAATAGAAATTTTACGTTCCCCTTATAATTCGTTCATCAGTAGTTGACCGAAAGCCATTAATATTAGGGTGATAATTGCAATTGGAAATTCCATTCTACTATCACACTTTATTATATAATTGTTATCTGTCTCCTTTACACTTAAAGCGGAAGGAACTATCTTGCTGTCTTTCCTTCTCCCTGATAAAAGTTTGAGTTACCCAAATGTAACTACTGCTGTTGCAAAAGGATGCAAAATAATTTTTTTATCATCTTGCAATATATCACTTATCATCAAAGTTTTATTGTTTTCCCTTGACTCCTTTCTCATCTTTTGCATCTCATCACATCTGAATGCAGAAACCAAAACACCAAACACCACAATATGTATGGTGTTGTTTGAATAAATCTTATTTTTAGACCTCGAAGTTATGGTTAGGAATTTGTTTAAGAACTGGCTCTATAAAAATAGACTTTGACCATGGAAGTTCAAAGTTTCCTCCAGTGGAAACATTGGGCTCAATTTCTTCATTATCATTAATGTTTCATCTTTTTTGGACATCATTATCGATCAGCTTATTCTACTATGGTTATTGTAATTGTTCAAGTATCGCAATTTCTTCGGCAGTGCCCAGTATCTGATAAGGATTTATTTCTAATAATTGCGCACTAAATTCAGATTTTAAAAATAAGTGCACAAGAACAGAAGTAAATTAGCTCCAGAATGTTTACCGTAACACATATATGGTATAAAGCTGCAACGAATATGCCCCAAGTCCAACAGCCTTGTAACCTGCTATTGCGAAAACGTTGTACATTTACTAAAAAATCTGGAACTTAGAATAACAAATCTGTGTATGAATTTTCTGGTTTATGCTATAAAAAGATGTCAATTTTTACATTTAATAATCACAATTGTGGATCTGTTTTTGTTTCCATTAAAATCGGACACGACGAAGTGATTGTAATACAAGGACAAGGGGAGATAAACAAGAATCGCGAAAGATTTACAGACGGTGAATCTGAGCGATAGCCTAAAATTTTTGTGGACTAATTACGCAGTTCTAGTCTAATTAAGACTTTGTAATTGGATGGTGTTTCATGGTGCTCAACCTTAGGACGTTTGTTACAAGTTCAATTACAATTCTTTAACATCAGACTACCGTGCTCGCGAAACCAAATTTATAATGAAAAGTTTCCAAAAGCATTATTAATCATTCCTTTCAAAGTGAATGGTTTTGATTTTCTCATTTGTTAGGTTCTCAGTTAGTAGCAAAGGGTGTTGCATTCTGCCTGTGTGTATGCTCATGGGAAAAAAAAAAGATCAATTGTAAGTACGAGGTTTTCCTTGCCGCCAAATAATTTTGGTAAACACAAGAACCTTTGGAAAAGCGAAAGCCATATCTTAATACTTGTAATACAGCAATACAGCAATTCGCATAATTTCAGCAGGTATTTAGTGTTTCTGAAGCTACATGTTTCTTTTGACGATGCGTTGTTTTTTAGGGGTCTTTTCGAAGGGACACGAAGAATACAAAGATAATATCTGATGGTGTACGCAATATTCCACTCAAATTGGGTTCATGTATTTAGTTTTATTTATATGGCTATTTACCTCCGGTGGAAAGAATATGTTTTAATAAACAAACCAACCCAGTGATGTTGCATTATAATAAAAATATTTTCTGTAAAATGATAGGGAATAATATGGTTTGACCTTATACATTAAACTCACCAGTACCTTAATGAAATAAAGGTTCCAGATCGATGTCTTATGATACGTGGTATGCGAGGTATTTGTATATTTTAAAGTTAGTTGTGATGCCATTAATAGCTTGCCCTGAGGGGAAAAAATCGAAAATGCATTTGTATACTCAGATTTACTTCACCCATCCGACTAGAAAAGTCAGTTCTTAACAAGTTTCCTTGACAAACATGCTATGACAGGAGTCAAGTTAAAACAGCATGGGAAATAGCTAGTGAAAGACACTATTATTTTATGTTGGGTGGAATAATACCCCCAAAATTAATAACACTGGGAATGCTAAACACAAATAGTACAGACTTTACTGCAGCTTCCTCATTCCCCATACTCTTAAAACAATCATCGGTATGAATGAAATTTAGAATGGCATAATAATTGTGAATTAGTTAGAGATTTTCTAAAGATACCTGTGGGTTTTATTTGAATTAAGAACTTCTGTGTTGCAACATAATTCGATTTACATTACTTTAAGACAATACCATAAAGCTAAAGTGATTTTCAAGCTGCAGACTGTTGGTTTTGGTTATATGAAATGTAGTTTGAATGACTCACTGGTCACTATGTTTTTCTTACATAATAAATCCTTTTCTCTTTTATCCTAGTCATCTTTACCTTTTAAAAGAGGCCATTTTGTTACCCTTATTAATATTATACATTAATAGTTTTATCATTTTAGTTTACTGTATTCAATATTACATTTTTTGCGATACCTTTCTTTGTTCATCGTCCAATTTTCTTTGACGTTGTTTTCTGTGAAAAATCAACTGTGTCGACTCATACAGTAATAATGTTACAAAATAATTTGGAAAATTCAGGTTTCTTCCTGTTCTCTCTGTCTCTCTGCCTCTGTCTCTCTGTCTGTCTGTCTCTCTGTCTCTCGATTGATCGATCGATCGATCGATATATATATATATATATATATATATATATATTATCTAATAGGTTACCATGCAAGAAAAAAATTGCAACAAAACGTTTGTCATTTTCGTTAAGTGAGGAAGTAAAACGCCTTTTCGAGTTTTTAAAGAGCCCTCTCTTTAATGCTGCTGCTTCTTTTTCGAGCTTTTCTTGATTTCATTG
>RDPX01000059.1:1226853-1275367 GCA_003991215.1 Morbakka virulenta | reverse complement strand
TCTCTCTCTCTCTTTCTCTCTCTCTCTCTATATCTCTATATCTCTCTCTCTATCTCTCTCTATCTCTCTCTCTCTCTCTCTCTCTCTCTCTCTCTCTCTCTCTCTCTCTCTCTCTCTCTCTCTCTCTCTCTCTCTCTCTCTCTCTCTCTCTCTCTCTCTCTCTCTCTCTCTCTCTCTCTCTCTCTCTCTCTCTCTCTCTCTTCCTCTCTTTTCGCTGCAGTGAAGAACCGAAATCCTGATCCTTTTAAACGAAGTTTAATTTTATGTGCCTGAAGTGTAATTTTCGATTATTTTAGCGACATGAGATGTCTCCTCTTTCCTGATTGTCATTTGAAATATCGTGGGTAAATTCAAATTTTACTATCATCATCATGATTATATTGAATTGGGGTCAGTCCTCATTTTCGTATCTTGTGATGTGATACATAAATATTCAAAATGCAGTGTTCTATTTTGTTGTAATTGAGTATGAGATCAATAAGGTGACAAAATGTGCTTCACTTCTTAAAATAGCAATTTTGAAACAATATATCTTTAACAAATACATGGATTGTAATTGAATTAGTTTGCGGCTTTAACGTTGCCAAAAAGTTCGTCACGTTTTCAATTATCGGCCATGTGGTGAAAAAGACAAAGAAATTAATGACACAAATAGTGCTTAAAACCCAGTATGCCTTCACTGGCAAAATGACATTTGCGCCTTGAAAGATCTGATGGTTGCACCTTAGGGGAGAACTAATTTCCTGACTGCCGCTGCTGGCCCAACCAGTTGTTTTTGAAAAGCCAGCAAAACAAAATTAAACAGTAAGTCATTATAACAGTGTCACTGGAAATAGAGTACTCTAGGTCATAATACTTTATCAGTACTTGAAGCAAAACATAACCACAGCTTAAGGTGAGATTACAAATGTTAATTTATTAGCCTTGAAAAAATTGTATTGTTGCACAAAACAGACTTACGAAGTCGTTGAGGTGATTCTAAATGTGGAAAAGCGCTTATTAATTTGATTGTCTCAACCAACTAAAGACGTTTTGAGTTGTTTAGTTACTTCGTTTATATTTGAGTTATATCATGTGGTGCCGACGTACTGTGCTTGACATCCATGTGCCTGTGGTGAATGTTGTGTTATTTTTCGCCACAAGTGCAGTTTGAAATCAACGTAACCCGCGTTAATTGTTCCAAAGGAAATTCTGCACAGACAATGAGTTGCATAATTGGTTACTTTAGGATAGGAGCTTCAGACCTCGCCGAAATCACCCAATGATAATAACTATTAATTGTTTGATGCATGGTAAAAACGTTTATGTTAAGGATTAACTTCAGATTTTTGTTAGCAAGAGCCTGGAAAAATTAATAAAGACACGAGGAATTCCAATCGAAGTTTATGACGTTCTTTTACGTTCAAAAAAGACGATCACAGTTCCTATGATAAGTTTATCAAAGAGTCGTCAAGCTTGACGGTTATTCTGGTGAATGAAAGAAAGGTCAGCGATTGATCATGCTTTTTGGAACTTAGTGAACAAAGAGTTGTTATTTAATATGTTAAGTAAATGCTACACCATTTAAAGGATTACCGAATAGCAGCTGAAGTTTTTCCTGCTTATAATGTCGAGTAATGAAACAGATTCAACTATGTCGCACCCACTTGGTATTGTACTTCCTCTCACAGCCTTCTACATTGTTGTTTTTTGCTTTGCAGTGTCAGGCAATATTTTAATTCTTGTAGCAATTTGGAGAAAAAGTAATATGCGGACTGTAGTTAACCTTTTCCTTGCGAATTTAGCATGTTCAGACCTCATATTTATCACCCTTTCAATGTTTGATGTAGTTTCTTATTTGCTTAATGGGTGGTTTGCTGGAGCAACGTTTTGCAAATTGCAGTGTTTTGTTATTGAGACCTCGTATACTTGCTCCGTGCTTACTTTAGTTGCTGTTTCTTTAGAAAGGTATTTTTCGATTTGTCACCCTCACATGAAGAGACGGACAAAAAAGGCCAACGTTGTTGCAGTTGGATTCAATTGGCTTTTATCAGCTTTATTCTGTGCTGTTTTGTTGTATGCTTATACGACGAGAACCAACGAAAAAGGATATACAGTCTGTGAGAATGATGTTTGGACAAAATCATCGAGAAAGGTTTTCTATACGGTCCATTCGATCGTTGTTTACCTATTCCCTTTAACAGTCATGTTCTGGGCTCATTGGAAAATTTCTCAAGTTGTAAGCATACCTAGGACATCAACTGGCTTGCCTGATAGAAATAAAAATTCGGAATGTTCTGAGAGCAGTGATGGTGGAAAGAGAATAAAACTCAGTTTAAAGAGTCCAAATAGCAACTCAGACGAGAAAAAAGCTATGAGGAGTAGCAAGAGCAGATCAAAAAGTGTTTCTAAAATGCATGGGAGAAGAAGAGTGATACGAATTCTAATTGTTGTAACAGTCAGTTTTATGGCAATTTGGACCCCGTTTATCGTCATTAGAATGCTTCTCTACTATGGGTTGGATATCAACTCTTTCGTGTGGCGATCCTCGCAGCTACTTGTTCTCAGCAGCACAGCAGTGAACAGTATTATTTACGCATTTATGAGTCCTCAGTTCAGAAAAAGCTTTGTTGAGCTTGTACCATGGTTAGCATGCATACTCCAAAGGAAACAGAAAGGAAGTAGAAGTTACACTTCTTCTATTTGTCAATCTCCCAGATTCAGTGAATCACAAGAGAATTCTTCATCCAACACACGTGATAGACTCAGCAGCCGATAGATGACTAAAGATGGGATCGTTTGAATGTCAACAAAGCACCACGTGTGAATATTGTGTTTTGCTGGCGAATCAAACAGCCTATTTGAGGCCAGCTCTTAATATATTTGACGTTTTTATTGAATCGATTTAGTTTAACGTATGTCAGTTGGCTGGTGTAAGTACAGTATAATGCCCACAGTTTAGAGTTCCGTATCACGACGAACAGGGGAGGCGATTACTGAAGGTTACTTTTCTGCAGAAGCAAACTCCTGCCGACGTCATTTTGAAATAAAGATCAAGTAGTCTTAAGATTTCTCATAACCATTCATACTCTAGTTAATTTTTAACACTTTAAGATTATAATTCCCATTTGAGTAGACCGTTTATCGTTGCTTTTTTGAATAAGATAGGTCACCCACAATAATCCTTCCCCATGATCCTGGCTGTTGTAGCCTGATTTATGGTTTTTGTCAAGGTTGATATAGTTTAGTGTTTTCTAGATAATTACTATGACAATGTTTTCATTCAGCCTTTGGTACTGCACCCCTCAAAGATTTTGTTTATTTCATACTATTGTGGGTTTAACTAGATAGATAGGGAAACGCATGCAAACACGAATTAACTTAGCCGCCCTGGTGGTTGTTTGCTAAAAAGCAAGGAAGGCACTCTGGGTTCCCAGGTTTAATTTGACCTAAACTTTCCGCAAAATACAATCCCCCCTATTCAATGCCTCTTAATAAGTATCTGCCAGACATGTAATGGGGGCATTATTCAAGCTATTATTTGCCATCGTGTGAAAGTTCAGAACAAAAGACAAGATGACAGGTGAGCAAGCATTGAGCTGTGACATCGTGGGACCGGCAAGGCAATAAATGTGGAATTTCAAATATGAATTCAGCTGTGAAAAGCCTTTTGGGTGTTCGAGAGTAATCAGAAATTTGTTTTGAAATGTCTTGCGAAGTGTTTGTGTGCTATCAGAGCATATTTCCTGTGGAAAGAAGTTATGGGGTAGTCTTCCGGTGGGACAGAAAGGGATTCGCAGATATCTTCTTGTCCGAAAAAAGGGATTTCACGAAAAAATACACGATTTTGAACTTTTTTAACATTCTCGAAACCATAGTTTTTTTAGACTGCACCACCACGCCAGTTTATCAACTCACCTGTAAATAAAAGGAAAACTGGTATACCATAAATATTGGATCATTACTAAACATAATTTTTTTTTCATGAAACAACAGATGACAAAATTGTTGAATACCAAGTTACGTGGTGTTCTCAGTTAAGAAGGGTTTTTGAAAATGTTGTTGTCTATCTGTCCAACAGTGTTGGCTTTGCAGGAGGGGTCAGACAGTAATGGGGTTTTTTCAGTTGGATAATTTGTAGTTTTTTGTAACATTCCGAGAAAATTATCACTTAATTTCTTGGGAAAGTTTAATTTCAAATCCTACCTTGTGTGCAAGTATTGTATGTCATATTTAAACATTGACCAACGTTGTTGTTTTAACGCAGACCTTCAGCTTGGTTTTTTTACGGTAAAAAGAAAAGGTTATCAATCTTAGGCCATTGAGTGAATATTGATGTACCCCAATACAAGTAATATTCTAACGTGCTTTCGCGTATGCAAGAGACCCACGAGAAATCAAATTTGAAAAATTCGTCGGATACTTTATCAAAGATGGCATTATCTCCGAAGGAATGAAACTATTCTCGTGTTTCAATAGGGCACTTCCTGGATTTTAAGAAGCGATTAACAAATCAACTTTGCTCCGCCTTCGAATTTGTATTTGTTGTAAACTGGGATCCTGCCGAAACCCATTGGGACGGGATGGCGTTGTGGGATGGTAGTCACCACTCTGAACAGTTCGTTGCTAGTACTCTGTATTTTTTAATTATATTTATTTAGTTTTTGTTTCTTACCATTCTAGCTGTACCCCAAAAAGAGTAACAATCAGATTAGTTCCAAAAGTAAATTTGGGGGAGGGGTGATTTTTTGCAGGCAAAGGTTATCTGCTAAAGCTGTGCAGATGCAAAACCTATTAGATGTAACATTTTTAGTGTTATTTTTTGTCTGCTTCTGTTGGGAAACCAGACATTCGTGACATTTTGTCTTTTTCGTGCAAAACCCATACCAATGGATTTGGGCCCCCTTGGGACTATTATTTTGAGGTGCCTGCCAATACTGGTCAGAATTCCATGCAGGGTTCTTCAATGACCTGTTACTTTAACGGTTCGTGTGACCAAGTGCCATGGGAACGTTCGCGTTCATTTAAGACGCAACAGCTTTGCTAATAAATAGTGACTACTTGACCATACCGGTATGCCCATTTTATTTGACCTTAAATTTGGTATCAACAGTTCCGCTTTTTCAGATGACTGAAGGCCCCTATGAGAAGGTACCACATTAGCGTGACCAGTATATTTTACGATAATAATATTAAGGGTGTAGCCTGCACCACAGTTTCTTTTGATTGTTTACAGATTTTTCATTCGGTGAAGTGCTCGTTATCATGGCGTTTGAGGCAAATCCAGTAGCCCATGCATTTCTCGTAAATTATTTTTGGTGGCTCGCTGTGAATTAAGCACACAATTTTCTGTAATTTTACATCGTGATTTTGTAGCAATGAAAATTCTTGATCCGAAGTTGAAGGCACTTCTTTCATATTTAAGATGCAATGAAAACACGATGATTTAGAGCCATTTCAGGCCCCGATTTCTTATGGTCTTTTAACAAAAAAAAAAGGACTTGTTTTAAAGTTTTAAAAGTTATTTAGGCAGCATGTTTGTTTTCAGACACAAGAATGCATAAGCAACCGTTATTGACAAAACAAAATGACTTCATGCATGTCAAAACAACATAAAACACTGTGTCTTGCACCCCAAGCCAGCAAAGAACAACCAAGAGAAAGGTGGTGGAGAACAGTTGCTGTCCGCTGTTCCCGGAAATCAACTGTAATACCCTGGGACAGGTCAATTATTTCATAGGTCAGGGTAATACAGTCAGAAAGTTTATTGGTTTGTGTGAGATAAGTCTTTTGATTCATGAAGGAAATTTCATTAGCCATTAAATTTTTAAATATTGTTATTATTAAACTATCAACCAATTGTATGTGTAGTTAGGGAAACTAACTCTCCAAATTATTGGAAAAATTTAATATAATTTTTTTACTTTCTGACGTCATTGTTATCATAATTCGTATTACTATTATTGTTTAGAACGTAGCACAGAATATTTCCCCTCCCTGGCGAACTGCCAACGAGTAAGAACCTCATCTTAACTTTATTTCACAACCTATACATATTTTGAAGTCATTGAGTTCGGGGATTAGTTTAGGGAAGATAAAAAACATCTGAATTCATTAAATACAAAGCACCTGGCCATGCAAACTATGTATCGCTACTGTGGAGGCTATTAGTATCGGTTGTAAAACGTAGAAGATGGAGTTTTTTAAAAATAGCCCAAAATAGGTGACATGAAGCCATCGGACTTGTGTAGAGGCTTTTGCATTTATAGGAAAGTATTGTACTTCAATTGAAGTAGTATGTCATTTTTTGTTTTACCTTTTCATTAAAACGCTGTAACAGTTATAGGTGTTCCATTCTTCACCCAGTGTAGTGGTAGGTAAACACACTGTTTTGCTAAGATTTACAACTGCTTTAAGATATTTCTGCCCACAGGGGTTACCAGTTGGAATGGACTGTTTAGTTCTACTTTACATAATCCACCCTAAAACCCATCTTTTGCAGATTCGGCATAAAAACTCTTTCGCCGATTTTTTTTTTGCTGTGTGAAACTGATCACTGTATGCAGGACTCCTTAAAGATAAAGTGAATTTTTATACATAGAAATAGTGATTATAGTGGTGAAAATTGTGTAGGCTTTAAAATAGTGATTTACTTTGCAACCTCGGTAGTAATTACAGAATTATTATTTATATTTGGATTTGCTAAATTTTCTATTCCGTGAAGGCTGGAGGAACGAAGTTAACTTGCCTACTTAATCTCAAATCAATCTGTTTATTTTAATTATATTTTAGATATTAGAGATATTTTAACTTATTTATTGTTTGAAGACTGCAAAGTATGCATTCTGGTTCCTGTACAGTACATTTGAGCTTACGTTGTATTACAAAATTTTACACTTGTAAATACTACCCATACGTCGTTATTCATAATATTATAAATGTAAAATTTAAAACGTTTGAGTTATTGAATAAGAGTTAAATACTCACCAAAAGTTAGTATTTTTTGGTTAAAAACTAATGGCTGTGTTGAAATTGAAAATGGAAGCTCACACCTAGCATCTTTCGCCAAAGAAAGTTATGAAAGCTGTACATTCTAATACTTTCAAGTCAAAGGAGTTTGCCTGAAAAGTTATTGGTTAAACATTTGCGCCATGGGCAATGGACGTTTCACATACTATACACAGTACAAGAATGTATGTTACTAAAGAACATTTTGAACCCCCCTCTTTTAGCCAAGCAAAGAGGTGGGTTGCATCCGTTGCCTTTATTTTGCCATGCCCGCAACTGGACCCAAGCCCCGTAAACTTTTAATTGGGCGTAATAAGTTTGGAGAACAATGTAAAAATTCGTTTCAAGCTAATGGAACAAATATTGTGATAAAGAATATCGCGATACTTTACCTCAGTTTAATATAGTTTTAATTGTAAAAATATGTGAACAGTATAACTTCTAAGACTGTTTAAAAGTATGGGCGTCCATTCCTCAAGAACTGAGAGGAGGACGAACGCTCGGATCGAGCGAGAGCAGGTTGGTACCCAAGAAATGTTAGCATTATAAAGAAAGGTTGAGTGGTAGTTCTGTGTTGGGCGCTCGGCAACAGCTTTCATCGTCCTCTTAGCTCTCGAGGAATGGAGACTCTTATTTATATCATGCAACATTTTAACGCCACATTTTTTCTGTACACATTTTTTAACTTCTATTTTTGGCATTATATTTACTATTTCTATTCCTTTTTCTTGCTTGTTTTTAATCACCTCCCTTTCAAACGCCCTTTCATACACCGTAATCCTGCTTTTTTCGAGTGCCTTCGAATTGTTTAGTTTAGTGTGAAGATATTTTTCAATTCTTTTCAAACATATTCTACTGCATATGGCGAGCGTATATCAGTAAAAGTGAAAAATAGAGTGTGGTTTCGCTCGTTCAAACACCAACACCACCACCAACAACACAACCACCAAAACAATTACTACTACTGCTATTACTACGTCACCTGCTATTACTAGAACTACTGCTGTTTCTACTGCTTCTATTTCTACTTGTGCTATTCCATCATGCGCGACTTATACTGTCGTTCATTTCCTATCTTGTCTCCTAGTTATTTAATTGGCTAATACACAGTATTCAACATTCTGATCCTTTCTCTTCGTCGGGATCATACACCTTCCATTCTAACATTAATCACACATCAAGCAGTCAGTCTCTTTTCACACAAGAAACCAATCTTTACCTTCTATTTACTTATGTGCGGATCTTCAAATCACGTGGACCGATTTTGTGATAAATTTAGCGTTGAAAAAAGAATCCCATTACTTCGGCGAGCACATTTTTGACTAAACATGTTTACTTCCGTTGTGCTCAATAGAACAGTATTTGCAGAGTTACGTTATAGCGTGTCGTTATTATTTTTATTTTTATTTTTTTTTGCAAGTTCAAATACTACAATACCACGAATGCAAGTTAGCATCACGCGCAGAATGCGATGCCAATTACATTAGTTTTCTACCTTCTTGAATGCATTTTCATGACAAGTACTTCGTGAAAAAGTGCTTTTGGGAATATTGGCGTCGAGACGTTGTCCTAAATATTATCTGAAATGTTATACAAAACATTTTGTCTGACGTTTTACTCGCCATACGCTGGAGGGTGAGATGTGTGTGAATTTTACGAACAATTGTTTCAAACTTTTATTTGGAACTGTTCCTTACAGCATTACAATCATCCTTTACCAATCCAGCAGCCTGTGGGAGGAAATGTATCGTTAGTAAGTGGAAAAGCATGGGGGACTAGCAAGGTTATGTAAAATCCTTGCGGGTCATCGGACTTGATCACTTGTAGTTTTTGACTTCAAAATGTGACAGAACACAAATTGGTAACAGCACCCATTCTGCCTTGTTTCAAAATATTCAGTTAGATGTTCTATTTTCTTAAAATCCTAAAGGAAAGAGAAAATATTAAAAACCTCTGACTCGGATTTTTAGTTTTTTTGTGTGCATTGTGTTTAAAGAATTAAAGCAACCATTTTTCTTCTACTTTCTCCTGAAATAAGACTGGAAGCCACTCCATTGAGAGAGCTACTTTTCCTATTTGATTTTTTTCTTGGTACTTTTTAAGTTTTTATTTGTTGGTTATTTACCTCCAATTCTTTTTCTGAAAACATGTACACACACTTGGTATGCAACGTATCAAAGGCGAATTTGGTGCACTACTTTCATAAATGTAGCTGAGGTTTGAGCATGGTACTCGCCTGACCGAGACTGCGTAACGAGAAAACAAAAGTCATGAGGGTTAGAATAAATTGCTTGACTTGTGTTTTCTTCTTATGCGTTGTAAATTTCAGTAGGCAGCTATAAATTAAACCATACAAGTAAAATTAAATCGTTCAAATACNATTTTTTTCTTGGTACTTTTTAAGTACCAAGTCTTCAATTCTTTTTCTGAAAACATGTACACACACTTGGTATGCAACGTATCAAAGGCGAATTTGGTGCACTACTTTCATAAATGTAGCTGAGGTTTGAGCATGGTACTCGCCTGACCGAGACTGCGTAACGAGAAAACAAAAGTCATGAGGGTTAGAATAAATTGCTTGACTTGTGTTTTCTTCTTATGGGCGTTGTAAATTTCAGTAGGCAGCTATAAATTAAACCATACAAGTAAAATTAAATCGTTCAAATACTTGGGATCGACTTTGAAGTATAAAGGAGGATGCAAGGAAGAGGTGAAAGTGCGAGTAAAAATAAGCTAGAATAAGTACCAGGAAGTGAAAGGAATAGCATGCGACTGCAGAATCCCCAGTATAGTAAAGATTTGTTTACATATTTGTCACCAGGCCAGTTTTGATGTATGGAGGAGATACGTGGACTTCAAAGAACCAAGTGAATTTTCTTCCTGCGCACTGAGATAAGGATGCTAAGGTAGAGCTTAAGAACTTCACTTTTGGAATGCTGCAAAAAAGGGCCAGTGATAGGGTTGTTTGCATCGTAGAAAAGCTGCAGGAAGCCAGGTTGAAGTGGTATGGGCATTTGTGGAGAAGAGAAAAGTATGGATGGATCTACAAGGCATGGACGAAGCAATGAGAGGGAAACGGTCAAGAAGAAAGCAGGGGAAGTTGCAGGACGTACTAAGAAGAGATATGGAGAGAAGAGGAATGAGTATGAAGCAAGCTACAGACAGAAACACGGGAAAGGACGGTTCCAATCGCAGACTAATAATTGTAAAGAAACTGGAAATGAATAATACTGATAATATAAATTGAACCAATGCTAAAATAAAAATTCATATCTGATCTTCGTTAGTTATACATCCTGTACGGACTTTGGTGCTCATGGCTTTCCACACCTCTGCTTACTGTTGGCTTTAAGATTTCCAACGTACTTAACTGTGTGTTACTGCTCTGACCCTTCAAATAAATGCCTTTAGCTTTTCTTTTCCCTTTTGTTCTTGATGCTTCCTTGGATTTCTATGTTTTTAAACTGATCTTTAACATTACTTGTTAGAGTAATCTCAGCTGCAGTATCCTCATTACCTCAACGGCTACCTTTTATCTTTTAATAAACGTCCAGTCTCAGATAAAGGCCCCTCTCAAATAGATGCCTTCTCTTTATACGCAGAAAATGAAAAAACGACACTTAACGCCGCACATATCAAAGTGGAAAAACTACAAAAATGCACATCATTGGATACATATCTTCGGCAGCTCTTGTGTCAATTACTACAACACATCGAATTTGAAAAAAGATAATTTGATAAGAACAGAACGAGATTTTGATGTTGCAGCATGCTGGCATCAGGAATGCTTGTGTAGCCTATATAAAGGAAAGGTCTCGTCCATAAATAATGAATTGAAGTTTTCATCGGAGGTAAGCAAAGGTGACAAAGAGATCCCGATAAACTTTTGCATTACAAGTGAAGAGCATCTTTGTTCCAAAAATATATGCGAAAATTAAACCTTCTTTGAACTCATCGATTGGTTATGAAAATACTCACAACTCAACGTAGACGTTTCTCTGAAAATTTGAGAGCCTGGAAAGACAATAGATGGGCTGATAGGGTATGTTAGTGATGTAATGTTACTTGGTTTCCAAGAAGCAATCAACCCGATTAAAATACAACATCCTGTGATTGAATCCTTGCCGCCTAAATGTGCTGGAACGTACGACGTGCTTTTTCGTCACACAGAGCCTAGAGGACAGTTTATTAAGTATTTACGGAATAGCTGTTTACACGTACGTATTTCAAATATGTTACCAGCTTGATGGTAAGTTTATATGCAAAGCTCACTCTCATTTTGGTACATGTTGATTAAGCATAACTTTGGAACTGCTGATTAGATTATAACGAGTCCGAAAAATAGGCTATAATGTACCAACGGAAGTTGTATTCTGGTCTATTATATCCAACCTTAACATGAGCCATATCTAAACAACCATTTCCTATTCCCATTCGTAGTTAATGGGCCCTTTGTGCCCGATGCAAAACGCTAACAACCTTTAGAAAGCAATAATTCCCAAATGGAAAAAATTTGCCATTTACAATTAATTTATTTGAAATATCAACTCAGGTTGTGAAATTGACTAAACAGAATGGCAGGGGAAGGTTTTAATAAATATCAAATCATGAACTTGTGCAAAGAAACTGGAGGGTATTAAACAGCATTAGAGCCCTTTTTGTTTCATCGTAAACACATAGATTATACAAATGTGTTTTTTTTCTCGTAAGACTTGTCATCACTTCATTCATTTGAGGTTTTCTATTTTCTTACACGTTTTTACAAAGCCAGTCACCCTTTTCAAGCTAATCTTCTGTTTGATCATTATCCGCTCGGCTAAGAAGCTTGCCAATGTCGTTAGTGCTAAGCCAGGATACTTCTTACCCACAGTGTCATAGTTACCGCAGCTCACGTCTGCTATCAGAATCATTCCACATTTCCCGAGGGTTTCTGTTAAAGTAATAATAATCCTAACTGAAAGGCAAATAGGGGTAATATATTCTATTAGTATGTAACCGCTAGGAAAAAAATAAAGATGTAATAAAAACCTTCTTGTTAGGGAGTCATAAATATTTATTACTGAAGTGAATAGACTCGTAAATTTTGTTAATATCTGGTTTATCTGTTAATAAATATCTGAATTGCTTTGTTTTACTGAACTGCGCTATTGATCACCTTCTTTAGTCACCAATTATGTCTCGCAGTATAAAATCTAATTCGACAAATTTGAAAATGGTTTTTAGACCATTAGTAAGATTCCAAAATATGAAGCTTAGCAGAGAAATATTTCGCCAACTTTAGTTATTACAAAGGCCTTTTGTTTAAGGATAGATTAATTACGTTCAATATAAAATATTGTAAATAGTACTAATCTGTAAACCATTTGTTATAAACATTAAAAAAATGCATTTGGAATATAATAAGGTGTAGACATGTGTTTCTTTTATTCTACATCAACTGCAGTCCAAATGTGTTATGTTTCAGTGTTGGTAGACCGTCAGTTAATATAACATTTTTTCTTGTTTTCAGAACAGAACAGCACTTTGAAAGTTTATTTCAAGTAAAATAATTATTGTCTTCTTTTAATCTCTGGATTTTGTGAAATTAAAGGCATTTTTCTTAAGATATCTGTTATAAGTAAATCTATTAACGTCTTTGTAATCAGTGAAAAAAGGAGACAGTTCAAGGTATGTTCCCTTGGACGCTGTACAAGCAAAGTAAAAAAAATTCATATGTCGGATGAAATGGAGTACCATTCCACACAATTCAATGTTACGACGCTGTTCAGATCTTTACAAACCAAGGGTTATCCTTTCAGAAATATCAAAGTATTGCTTTTAAGATAGTACTGAAATTTTTATGAGTGAAAGTTGCAAAAATCAACTACAATTATTCGATATGTTAGTGCTTTTCACACAGATAAAAATGTTTTCTGTACCTTTGGATTTTCGTCCTCCTATTTTGTAAAGAGTTAACACGCGTTTGTTTAAAACATATCAAAAAAGGAAAAAAATTATGGAAGTAATTTAATTTGCATGGTTATTTTTGAAGTCAAAAATATTACAGTAACTTTCATAGACAATGTTGGCCACTCGAAAAGTGTTTATTCGAATTTATGCTTAAAGAGAAAACATATAAAAAAATTGATTAAAGAACATTTTCTTCTTTTGTTTAGAATATCAAATTCATTTAAAATTCAAATGAGAATATTGTGATGGGATATAAGCATACATCTGAAATTGTATCAACAGTTTAACAGTCTTAATTACTTATTATGGTTTGTTAATATGTTGTTTTTTGTATTGTTGCTCAAAAGACTTCTAGAAATAAGTAAAGAACAATGAAATACCAAAACCAAAGGAGGAAAATCAAAACAATACGCGATAAATTGTGTGTATGACTGTGAAACAGAAGATTCTAATTAAACTCGTGATTATAATTTGAATTCTTTCTGTAACCATGTAGTAAGCATTTTATTGTCAGTCTTTTCAGCGATTTCTCTGTACTTGTACACTGTTATAGCCTTCCAGACCTATTGTGGCACAGGCTACTCTGTCATATTCCTCAACTTTTGTGACAAAACGTTGGGAAATATTGGGCTAATATGCAGGTTGCCATTGTTACAAGTCGAGGTTTGTAGCAATTTAAGTTATTTGGTTTTCCAGGAAGCCAAGTCAAAAGAACATACACAAACTGACCTTATCGGATCGACCTCAGACGGATTAAAAGAGCACAAAAATACATATAAATTCGTTGGACTGATTCTTGTCCTTTGCACCAAAATCAAGAGTTACACAATGAACTCTGAAGGAGAGATCCCCCCCCCTCTCCCACTGTCCATATTGAAAAATTCCTTTTGGAGGAAAGATACATTCAAAAAATCTTGCTTCAAAATTTTTTAAAAAGTCAAATGAGAGCAAATTTGAAAACCACTTTTGGGCAATTTTGAAATTAGGTCAACGAAAGTCTCAGGAAATCTGTACAGTTTTATAAAGTCCTCATTACTGGATACATTATTTCGTGCTTTAAATGCAAACACTTTTTCTGTAACCCCCCCATTGTTCTTTCAGCTCCCCCAACTCTAAATAAGAGGTCTGTATTAAGGCCTACAAAGTCGTGAGAGAAGGAAGCCATAAAATAAATATTGTCATGGTTTTTCATCTGAATGCCATATGCTGCAGTATTTGTACATGTCTAATTTCTCTTCTGGGTACAAAAATATTCCTTTCTGGTTATGACCGGACAATTCAATTAAAGAAACAAAAATAACACTCAAGTCTAAATGACTGACATTATCTTTAATTTTTCCAGCGTTTTGTACAGTTTTCAAAAAAGCCCTGAGTGGATTCAAAACGGATGAAGATTCTGAGCGTTTTTGGAGCGAAGATTAGGAGGATTATAATGAATGGGAGAACACAAACACAAAAAGGAAAAAAAATCCGAACCTAAGTTTTTTTACGCCTCAACAATACCCCCAGACAAAGTAAAAGTAGACCAGCTGTTGAACGGAATTGCTTACTGAAAATACAAAATAAACATAACGTTATGTCCGACATTTATTTATTCCTTTTAATATGTTAATACTATAACACTGTTTAAATATGCAATTGTGAGATTTTTTCCCTCTTTTTAACCATCTTCCTATTAACATGAAAAAAATGACTACAGCTATTTTGTAGTTGCTGAATTTTCTATCCAGTTAAAATATTTGGTATAAAGAAAAAATAAGATAAGAGAAAAACAGGATCATATATTATATTTTAGACATACATCGTTACTTTTAAGGATAACATCATCAGCACAGCAGTACTTCAAACCAAGCCTTTGTCGAATTCATGCAACATAGTAAGTGTGACTTAATTGGTAATCGTCACTTTTCATTATATTTATATTTATATTTATATTTATATTTATATTTATATTTATATTTATATTTATATTTATATTTATATTTATATTTATATTTATATTTATATTTATATTTATATTTATATTTATATTTATATTTATATTTATATTTATATTTATATTTATATTTATATTTATATTTATATTTATATTTATATTTATATTTATATTTATATTTATATTTATATTTATATTTATATTTATATTTATATTTATATTTATATTTATATTTATATTTATATTTATATTTATATTATATTTATATTTATATTTATATTTATATTTATATTTATATTTATATTTATATTTATATTTATATTTATATTTATATTTATATTTATATTTATATTTATATTTATATTTATATTTATATTTATATTTATATTTATATTTATATTTATATTTATATTTATATTTATATTTATATTTATATTTATATTTATATTTATAACATTCGCCAGAACATCTTTATCTCTCATTTATTACTTTCAGCCTAATATCCTTCCTTACGAAAATCTATTGATGCTTATGGACTAACGAAAATTTACCCTTTTTTGTCTGACTCTTTGAAAAATTAGATTATTAGATAGTTTTCATCGCAACTTGTTTTATGTGTTTAGCTAACAAAACCGGTAAATTAATGAGTTGTAAGAAGAGGCAAAACACCATGCGAACCTATTACACTTGTCTTAATCACCTACTACAGTTTAATCCTAGACAGAGACATCTAATCTTGGCACAGAAAACCCTCTATGTTATAATTTTGCAGTAATAAGATGGGCTTTTTTGGAAAGAAAAATCTCACAATGAACACAGGATGTACGGCTTCCTATAAACCTTAGCGGATATTCCACATGTTTAAACTAATTATTGAGAATTAAAAGAACTGAAAGCAACTGCTTTTTTAGAAACGATAAAAGGCAAATTTGTCATTAAATCCAACTCATTTGGGTAAGAAAGTTAAGAAACACCTGACTTCATCATAGATTTTCTTTTGAACGATTTTCTTTTTTAAACAAACTTCAAATCAAACCCTTTTCTTTCATTTGTTTGGAGTTTTATACTTTTCATGATTTTTATTGTGAATCTTTTATACTCTTTGTTTTTTTAGAATATTTTCCCAGGATTTGCATCAGAAGTAGCATAAAATAAAGGAACTGAAGCATTGTATTTTGTTTGAGTATTTTAAGATAAATAAATAAAGTCACGTCTAAAGCCTGTGATTATTATTTGGTATTTTTATTTCGGAGTAACAGATTTTGTTCAATATTTTTCCAAGAAAAATTAGAACATATGAAATACAATGATATTAGTTTCGTGTAATGTGAAATTACTGTAAAAATTACTGTGTGTTGGGTGCCTTTTTTAAAGAGGGGAGTTTATTATTTTAGTATCCCTGAATGAACTTGTTGATAATTTATTTTTCTTACTGCATCTTATGCTCATCGTCATCGTCATCGTCATCATCATCCTCATCGTCATACCCTATCTTACCCAGGAGATGTAGAAGGCATCCATGAACAAACCCAACATTCCCTGTCATGAGCCATTTCTTGAAGATCTAGAATTCCGTCCTTCATATATCAATTATTAGAATGCCTTCCATTACTTCCTAAATCTCCGAAACTGAGAGGTTTTGTTTTCGCAAGAATTTGGTTAATTATTCCAGGGACCTTTGAACATTTCCATTACTTTTTCAGAATGATTAAAACAGAATTTCAATGCACTTCATCCTGGCAATAAAACAGGACAGTTTGTTTTTCATCATAATCTTTCTTTCAGAATTGATTCAACATTGGTTCGCTTGGGTTTAAGTTTTCATCTACTTGCTAATACAGCAATGATATTTTCATTAAAAATTTGGTTTTGATACAACTTCTTGGTGTTAATTTGATTAAGAATTATAAAAAAACTCGGGTAACCTCTTCATTATAATACAAAAGTCCTCTCTGCTCAGAATCTGGTACAGGATAATTAAATTGGTTATAAATACTTTCAAAAATTTTCAATACATAAAAGAATCAAAATATTCGGCCATGCCTTGTCTTTAACAAGTTATAACTGTTATCCATTTTTGTTTAATTACCAAGTAGCGATTATTGGTAGAGATATTTCCATTTAGACAGCTAGGAAATCGGTTTTGCTCTGATCTGTAATTTACTATTTAAGAAGGCAAGACTAAGAACTATTTCTTGTACTTGCATGTTATGTGATACATCACTGCATAGTCATTACTGGAGCCATTCCTTCCTAGCTAAATATTTCGATAAAGTCTTACATTGAATATATACGTCCAGTCTAAGTTCGCCAATAAAAACATCTTTAAAACATATAATGTAAATTCAATAGACAAATCCAACTCATGTTAAAATTCTTTGATGCTGCATTGTGGCTGTGCATATTTGTAATGCACATAATTCAGTTGAAAAGCATACAATGTATACACATTTTAAGCTGTTCTTATCGCTTGTTTATAAATCGCTAGTAAAACGTTCATATCCTTTAAAAACAATAAATGTACACGTGTTTTTAGGAACTGCTAGCATCCTGGTTTTTTTAGTCACTAACTAGTTGCTTTGAATTAATATCCCTAGGAAGAGCATTTAAAAATAATTGTTCTATTTCTTGCTTTGTTACACTGCATGATGTACATTCAGAGTTGAGTGTAAAACGGATAACATACATAAAAGATACCTGCTTATTAAGGAGAGGATTCGAACCGACCATGTTTTCGCCTTCTTTGATTTGATTGACAGTGACATTGAAAAATGTTCATAATTTGTATAGGGGAGAGCCGAAATTGTTCTGCGGAATATGTCTTCACGGAATGTGTTCTAATGAATCTGTTCTAATTTTGGGTCGGGAAGTGTTGTATGGAATTTGTTCTAAAAATGGTGGTGATTGGAAACTGTTCTATGGAAACTGTTCTACAACCGTGCAGATGTGGAATTTTTCTACAAAATTTTTAGCACTTTGGCAAGTGTTCTATTGGTTTTGTTCTGATTTTAGTCGGAAAAGAGTTCTGCAGAAACTGTTCTACAGAAAAACCTGTGTTTTTTTAGGCAACTTTGAAAATTGTCCTGCGTCAAATACGGCTTTGGACTTTCTTCTGCCGACTGCTGAAAGTGCTCTACTATTTTTCATGGTTTGAAAATTGTAATATGGAAACTGTTCTACCCCTTTTTACTGTTTNTTGTTCTAAAAATGGTGGTGATTGGAAACTGTTCTATGGAAACTGTTCTACAACCGTGCAGATGTGGAATTTTTCTACAAAATTTTTAGCACTTTGGCAAGTGTTCTATTGGTTTTGTTCTGATTTTAGTCGGAAAAGAGTTCTGCAGAAA
The DNA here is from genome assembly GCA_003991215.1 of Morbakka virulenta. Lineage (NCBI taxonomy): Eukaryota > Metazoa > Cnidaria > Cubozoa > Carybdeida > Carukiidae > Morbakka > Morbakka virulenta. The sequence continues at coordinate 1,257,148 of RDPX01000059.1, read as the reverse complement.
CTGTTCTACAGAAAAACCTGTGTTTTTTTAGGCAACTTTGAAAATTGTCCTGCGTCAAATACGGCTTTGGACTTTCTTCTGCCGACTGCTGAAAGTGCTCTACTATTTTTCATGGTTTGAAAATTGTAATATGGAAACTGTTCTACCCCTTTTTACTGTTTGGAAAGTGTTCTACAGTAGTTACGAAACTGTTCTACAGCACTTTTGAAATTGTTTCATAGTATTTTTAAAACTCTTATATAATTCCCTCTGACACCTTTGTTTAAACATGGCAGAATATGTAAAAGTTGGCCTGCAGCAGGAATTTCATTAAATCCCCACAAAATTTATGCAATGAGTGAAAAACGTCAAGGGCCTGGGTCTCTCGAATGTGAAATAAAAAAAGGCATATTACGTGGAACTAACCATTAGTACCGAAAGACTGAGATATGGATGTTGAAAAAATTGGTGTTCACACAAAAATCAGGAAATTCATTTTGCTTTAGCTTTTCCCTTATCAATAACCTGCCAACAATTTCAGTCTACCCGGTCTTTAGTCTTCCTTTAATTCTTTTGCATATGACACTGGTGTTTCTCTGCCCGGGAACTCATTGCAATCTGATCAGATTTTGGACTTTCTCATCATAAGTCCAACTTTGTTTGCAAAGGTTATTCATGAACGTATCAATCAAAAGCTCCAAGTGTAGATTCGATTGCTGTAATTGTCTTGAAAGTGTGTCTTTCTGATCTACCTTCCTTTCTGTCGAAAGGTTTCAATCTTCAGTTTTCGTATTCTTGTAAGGTTTCTATTCTTTGCCCTGTTTTCAAAACAACAAGTGATCGATCTGATCCTGACAAACATTGTAAGTCTTTTTTCTGTCATCTGTACGGTCTTCTTAATGACTAATCAATAATACACTTATAAATTTCTTGAAGAACCAAGAAGAACCTAGCTTTTTTGTAATGTTCAATACCAATTATATACGGATCTTTTACGGTCGCCTCTTTGTATAATTTCCATTCATGGGCCTAAAGCCCTTGATTTGAGCGTCAAAGTTTAAGAATGCGATCAAAATGACAGCTATATACAACACAATTTTTCTACTGTGGCGACTAAGACTCTTGTTTCTTTTACGTCTCCATCTTTGATTAAAATATAACGATAATAAATACAAGAAGAGATTCGGGAAATAAAGTGTTTCTGATGAAAGGGAGGGGGAAATTGAATTTTAGCTGCTTGTAAGAGATTAGTTTGGATTTGTGCACTTTGTTCACTTCACGGGGTTTTCAAGGAGTATTATTGGTTGGTGATGATCTCCACAGCTGATAGATCGCAAAGAAAAGAATGGTATCTTACCCTTCTTTGAGATTCCGCGGTTCGAGGGATTTGTCAAAAATTTGTCAAAATACGACATAGTCACCATGTATGCACAAAAACAAGGAGTGGAAGAGGGGAATAAGGAAAGGTTCTGGAAATAACGAGAAAGGATTACAAAACAGATATCGAAATAGAGGAGCTGTCACTAATGACTATTCTAAATGTACAAGTAGGGAACGAGGGAATGGGCTTTGAAAGATGGACTGGCGGAAAGACAAAAGGACAGAAAAGTGGGTGACCTAAAAAGATTCGGAAGGTCGCAAGATTTCAAATCTTGCTATTGAAGAAAACACAATTTTCACCAAGAAAGACAACCATAGATTAACATTTAGAACAGGTACAAAGCTGGGCATAATTGGTTACAAAATGGTTGTACGAAGCAGCTTGGGTGAGTAAAAGTCCCTGGAATTTTCCCTGGTGAATCTGTAGTACCAGAACAGCAACTTTTAATGATAAATCCAATGACAAAGTGGAAGCAGAAAAGAAAGAATAGAAAAAAGATATGGTAAAGAAATTTAACTTCTTAAACAATTTAGACCGAAAAAGATATTTTTCTATTGTTAAACTAAGAGAAATGATGACAGAAAGGATTAATAAGTGAGAAGATTTCTATCTTGAATTTGAGGGAAATGCAAAAAACGTTTTGGGGTTCTTTCCATCTGGAAAATATCTGATGCATAAATCCTTGTAAAAAAAATTAACAAGTTTAAGAGGCTCCGAGAAACAAGGAAAAGGCCTTTAGAAAATTATCAAATCCTAAATTATAGGAACAGAAGAAGATAAAAACATAAGTTATAAGAATAGAATCTGTAAGACGGAGGTAACAAAGGCAAAAGATATGACCTTCAAAGAACAGTAGAATGGATTAAAAGGAAATTATAAAAAAACAACTATACTGGACGGTAAGTTCTAGATGCAGAAGATCTCAATCTTTAGATAGGCTGATTTCTGTCAAAGACAGCTGGAAAAATAGCAAGTGGACATGACACAATTAAACATGGATGAAAGAAAAGTTTCTATATCCCGTTAAACACTAGAAATAATAAAAATGACCTGCCTGATGTAGAAAAACATGAGAATCCCATACGGGATATATCAGAGTAGAATTAGAACTCTGGTAGAAAAGATGAATATGAAAAAGTTGCAGGCCTAGGCAAACTGCCTATTGATAGAGTGAAAGTAATAAAGGGTGAAATAAGAGGTTGTATAATCTAGTGTAAAGATATGTACTTGTTTAAAAAATACAATAATTAAAAAGGACCTCGTTGACACATATATTAAAGTCAAAAGAAAACTCTTTACCGTAATCCTGTTCCCGTTATCCTGAAGGATAACAGAGGCAGAATTTCAAAAAATATTGAAAGAAAAGTAAAAACAGCATGCATTAAGGGTAAACCAATAAAATAACTTACCTTTTACCCTAGAATGGTAGAGAGGAATACACAGAGCTCAGTAAATACTTTCATAGGGTATTTGTAGATTTAGAAAAGGCATACGTCAGCATCACTAGAGGCCTGATACTCTTAGAGGTCTTGGACGGAGGAAGCCTCAACAACGTATCATCAAGAATCTGTACAAGAAGGATATTATCATGGATGCGAACTCCAGAAATCAGTTTTGGCAAATATGGAAGTATTGGAAGAAATAGAGGAAGGTGTAGCCTGGCATAATAGGTCGTCATGCAGCACATTACTTTTCATCATTGTTAACACAATTATTAACACAATTAAAGAAGAGCTTGGTGAAGGAATTCCATTGGCTATCATGTTAACAGAACAGTTTACCATTTTTACAAAAATCATAAAACCGTGGGCTAGAGCTGATGAGGAAAGGTAGAAAGAGCTAGACTGCAGCTCAACAAAGCAAAGACAAGACACCTTATCTAATTTTTACTCATTTATGGCAAAAATATTAATAACAATCAATAGCTTGTGGATCAAAGATTTATTTTTCATTTTTTAACTTTCTTTCGTTTATTATGTGGATCATGAGGGCAAAATGTGCCTCAATATTGTAATTAAACGATCGACCTGAGAGTAGTGCTTGAAACGAGGAAGTAAATGATGATTGGAATAAAGCGGTCTTGTTAGCCGTTAAAAGAGAAATGTATTGCAAAAAGCGTCGGATTAAAAAGAGGTTCTCGCTTCCAAAAATAATCCCATAAGGCAGGAGATGAGCGTGTATTTGAACAAGGTCTTCTAATAGGACTTTATGTCATTTTGTCTCTTTAAATATTTTTTAAAAGGGCTCGAGACAATTCAATTTCAATAAGAAAAAAAACAACAAAGTTTTCTTTAATGTCCTAATGACAAACCCATTTTTATGGGTTAAGAAAGTTAAATCGATTTTTACTCTGCATAATTTGGAAGTTTCTGTGGACTTTGGTTTTAACAAACACTGGAAGTTTTCCAACATTTGAAAGGGGGCTTATTTCCATTGAAGTTAAGTTCACTGCTAAGGTATCTCCTGAAAAGAACCACTGATAATATTTGTAGTTATCAGATTCCTGTAATATCCCTTCCAACCGCAGAAACACGTATGAACGATCAACAACTTTTCACACAGCGCCTTCTGAGTCATAAAACTGTTAAAGTATCACAATAGAGGATTAGTTTCATGTGGCTTTATAAAGAACATGTAGGTTTTGGGCTTGAAATATAACGGATCTGTGTATATCACTTCGTTGTTGAGTTAATCTAATTGGCTAAAAACTACTTTAGCTAAGAACATGTTTTTCTTGCTTTTGGGAATTCTCAAATTGATGACAACTATATCCAGTGTATGTCTCTTACTTTTAAGTTTTAAACATGATTGAGTTTATATTTGTCTGGAAAGTAAAATAGCAAATAGAAAAGGAACATTTTGTGGGGGCATAGGTCAGGAAATTCAATCACAGATTAAGACTGGTTAGGTTATGAAATACCACATTCCACTTCTGCGCATGTCGTCTTGTTGAACCATTTTGCAGGAAGGAATATGACGAATCAGGGATGATTGAGTCATTACAAATTTGTTAATGACTGCAAAGGTCTCCAAGTTACCATGAATAACAGTGAAGGTTTCAAATATGGTATTTTGGCAAAAAGCGTGGCTTTTGAAAAACCTATTTCTTCTGGCGAAGATTATGATGACAAAGAACTCCAAATGACGATCAGCTAGCGCTTACAACAATAATAAGCCTTAGTTTCACCACAAGTTCTTCTGGAATGAAATCTAAAGTCTACCACAAATACAAAGTTTATTATCCTTATGTAATAAGAATAGCTATTCTTCTGACCAATAGCCTGGTTAGGGTGGGAAATTTCCGGGTTCAAACTACCTTTAACCGATCTCTCCTGCTTAGCCTATGGTTTTTATGATAAGAAACAAGCTTTACAGAACCAATCAGACAATCGTCTTTTCGATCATCAAAATAAAATATTTTTAAAATATCAGTAACTGATCTCTAGACGAGTTTAAATATTGTCAGGGTTGCAATAATACATGGATTTCCTTTAGTTGTCTAATAGCACGCAAAGTATATTTAAGAAATAAATATTAGAGTTTTCACATCAACTTACATTGTATTTTGTCCCTCAATATTCTAATAAATACTGTATTCATAACCATGGAAATATATTGATTCATCAAACAAAATCTTTATAATGATCAGATAGATTATATTTATTTAAACAAAGAAAAGTTATCTAATAACGCTTTAAATAAAAATAAAAAATCTTACAGGAGAGCTTCATCTACTGAGGAGTTTATTTGGAAAAAATTAAGAACAGTGTCTCAAGACTGGAACATCGCTGGAATGTGCTGTCATATGCAAACCATACAAAGTGCATTATTGGATTTATACAAGCTAGTCTGTATGCGCGTCTTCCTACCAGTCGCATCAGCTTTATATGAGAAAAGTGATTTGATGCCCAAATTAGCTGAAGACATACTTGGGTAGCAGTAGTGGTTAAGAACAGACAGTGATTTGGCATTTTTGCAATTAATTTGGGAAGAGTAACACCATTGAACAAAAACATTTTTTCACATATTTACAGGAAACCTCAAAAACAAACCCACTGTTTCAAAATAGATCTGTAATCTTCACACCTAAATTTAGACCAGATAAAATATTTTGGCACGTATATGTATGTACGTACATTGATATAAATGTAAATGTATTTAATAAGTATAGTATCATGGAATATAAAAGAAGTATTAAAATTTTATTTGGTGGCTCACTGAATATTTCAGAAATCTGTGTTGTTGCTTGTAATTTAGCATACATGTACCATGAACTACAACATGCATAAAGCATAAAGTTTGTGTGGTCCAAGGTTGTTTGGGAATGTTTCAGTACATGTCTACCCAGTCTCCCAAAAGATGCTAGTTCTTTAAAACTGCTTTTAAAACTGGATATCTATATATGTAAATATATTACCTTCTTATAATTAACCTTTGCTGTCATTAATGCCATTAATGCGTAAAATTTATTACCAATTGTTCATGATTTTTACAATAGAATATTAAGCATAAATTTGATTAAATTTGCGTTTTTCTGACGGTGACAAGTTGACAAAGGGGTCATTTAAAACTTACACATGCCTTGTACATGCTTTACAAATCTTAGCTTTCCAGGAAGAGAGTATGAAAGAAAAAAAGATACATACCGTTAACTTATAGACCTCACTAAGTATGATTTACTGAAACTACTTCAACAAATAGCTTTATCACAAATTTTAAGAATTCACGAGAAAAAAAAAAGCTATGCTCCGAAACTTATAGCCCGCCTGATCTTATAAAAAAATTGTCCCAGTTACAAGAGTGCTGAAGCAAATGAAGATAGAAACAACTTCAAAAGGTGTGTTTACACAAGCACTTGTATTATCAAATCAAAGATATAAGGATTTAAAACTAATGTCAATATTTACTGAAAAGGTTAATAAGATAGTTACTTTTTAAACGTTAAAATTTCTATTGTTTATGAAAACTGCAAGACTTCTTTACCCTCTATATTAAAACATGAAAAAGAAATTGAATTGAACCACAACTTGATATGTATATCCGAGTCTCGATAAACAGCTATAACTTAATCCAGTCAAAGAAAACATGATAGTAGATTTCATAAAAGGCATTATACCATTCATGAAAAGGTATAGAATTCAAATTCTAATGATAGCTCAATAAGAGTAATATAAGAGTCAATGGTAATTGAAAGTTTAAAAAGTGGTTGAACGATGATTAGCAGTAAAAGGAGAATGAGTAAAAAAGTCGACAGTCTGAACCAAAGACTGACCCAATGAAATGTTACAGACTAAACATCAGGTTTATTAGTAGAATGAAAATTCCACCATTGAGTATGATGAGAATAGAGGTTACCGCACACTAACATGTCAGCAGATGGATGAAACGGAAGGATAAAGTTAATAAAAATAGAAATAACATTAAGGAAAGGGCAGCCAGAGAAGATGGAGATCTAGAGAGAGAAGCAACGCATGTTGTAGAATGAATCGATGCAAGATATAAGTAGATGTAGTCATACTTAGTGATGCTAAACTGAGCTCCACTTGGAATTTGTAAAGTATATGGAACAAAGATACATAGGCTATGGATATCACGCTCAGAGTCCTTACGAACAAGAGAAAGATAACAATCGATAAAAAAGTCAGAGGTGGGAGAATTTATCTTTAAAAATCGCTTCATACGGAGAAAAAAATTCTGCAGGATAATTTCTTCAAAAGATTCAACAGAAGTAAAGTTAGAACCAAAGCCTTCGATGGTGGTAAAGTTTATTGATGTAGCTTTGGTGTTTCAGTTAAATCTGATTTACTTGAAGATAATTAAACCTTAAGCTTTCGGTAGCTGTATAAGCAAATGCAGTCGCTACTCCTCACAAATGACTCAATCTGATTGGCTGAAAATAATTTTTTACTGATGCTTGTCGTTTTAAATTAAGATAATCGGTTAGGAGGATACTTGGTCAGTATCCAGAAATCCAACTGATTCTTAGAGAAAACTGCTAGATTAATAGCACTGGCTTCAGGATTGCGCACGAGAATTAATAGTAGAGACAACAATCCATGCGCGAGATAGCACTTCGTCTGCTACTCTGAAATTGTACATTGTTACTTATCAACAATCAGACGTAAAATACACCATGACAAACCCGTGAACCGCCTTCTCCCTCCTTAATCTTATACAAGAAAGAAAAGTAAGGGGAAGAGAAGTCATGCAGTGAAAATAGGCTACACAACAGTCAGTTAACAAATTAACGTGATGCTTATTATCAGTTGAAACACTCAGCTTAAATTATCATGTATCTAACTATTCTGACAAATTAAAGAGTTGACTATAGTTGAAACCGTTTTTCCACAAGGATGAATGATGTGTTCTTTGATGAAACTCTTTAACTCAGGCAAGTGTCAAAATTTTTCATTGACGCCAGATTAACAGTCCCCAAGTGGTTTCCTCTGCTTTATTAAATGTCAGGAAATTTTAAGATAGTGTAAGCATCTAAATAAATATAAACCATGTCTTTTAAGTATGCGGGATCGAGTAAGTCCTTATGGAAGGTGTATCCTAGCATCATTGCAATCTTGCTCTTCACTGCTTTATTACGTAAGATGGTCCTTTTTTTCCTTGTGTGCTAGATTCGTGCTAATTTTTTATTGGGATGCTCTTGCGCGAGTTATAACTGCTGTGCATAATAAAGATATCAGAAATAAAAACCATCAGAAAACTCAAAGTTCTACCATTTTGCATGGCATTGTCCTTGGTTTATCTATATGAAATAAAAGGCACAGCAAATAAGCTAACTAAACGTATTTTAGCCATAGGAACGTCTTAAAGTTTCAAATTCCTTGTTGGCGTAATGACTGTCGTCACAAAGGAACTTTTCAGTATACTATTTCAAGGAATGAATCCATTGGTCTTGTCAATAGTTCAAACTAATGTAACACTAGAATCCAAATCAAGAAATTCAACTTTTTCAGACATAGCTGATTAGTACTATTTTAACTATTGAATATGATGAAAAGATTAGACTTGAAATAATGCTTTCTACAAGTTAATTTTTTTTACTTCACTCATCATATCCAGAAATTCTGCCAGTCATTCCTCGATACAGGTATATTTCCATCTCTGCTGTTTTTTCTTAGTTTTACAAAAAAATACAGACAATATCTTTCATAGAAAGTTTTTACCTTAATTCTTAAGATTGAAATATTCATAGGATACTACCCTTGTAACTCATATCACTTAAGCCATAATTTTTATTTACAGCCCCTTCAGTGAAGCATGTTCAATATTGTTTTGATTTTTATCAAGTTCCGGAATAAATTCTTTTACCCATATTACCAGAGCGTTTTTCTTTGCACCCGTTCCTTAAGGCAAAGATATAGAGATTTTCTATTGCAAGTATCAGGAAAAAAGAAGACGTTGTGGTATTTCTATTTTTGCTAATCCCCATTGGTACAATTATCTTCTTAGGACTAAAGAATGGTTTTTGCTCAAATATTAACTTCTTTTTTTTAATGAAGAAACGCAGCATCATTACCTTTTTTCTATCCAACTTTGCGCAAGAGAGGCTGCTGCTGCTGGCCAAATAGCTTGGCGCAAACTAGTATCTATCCTTTTTTTGTTACCACGAGCCTAAACACTTCCAAGTAGCCCCATAAACTTTCTATGAAATTTTTGTTATTATATTTTCAATGTAATAGAATTCCTCTTTTTTTTTAAAAAAAAAAAAAATCCTGGTTCGGAGTAAAGAAGAAGTCGTTGTTTTGTTACTGGCTTAGAACTAAAAATTCCATTACTTTGACAAAGGCGTGTCTGTTATTATGCAGTGACATATCACGTAATACAGATCTACAACGAGAGTCAGTCACTATGAGGGTATCGCTTTCCTGTTTCATAAGCTAGCTCTTTCTCCTGTAAAACTTTGGCAAATGGGTCACTCACTATTTAGCATTGCTAATGTAGCACAATGTTTCGAGTCAAACTCGCCACCTTTCCTATTAACGATCTCTACTTCGCATTCTCGTGACCAGACCACTAAGGCATTTTATCCTGAAATGTATAACACTCATGACTTGTTGGTATTAAGAGCATTATATTGTCAATGGTAGTGGCCACACAAAAATATGTGCCAGTGTTCCGAACATCATTTTATATTTCCGCCGGTAATAGAGAACGGAAGATAAACATCTGTTACTGATTGAAGTTTTGATCACTCCTAAACATGGTTTTCCCACGTAAATAGGTATGGTGTGAAATCCCATGAGAATTATTATCTTCATAACTCGATTGAAAGAAATTTTAACTTTGAAGATAATTTTGAGGTCAAGCACACACATCAACTGTAAAGTATAGGGAGAGTGCACGTGATATAGTCATCAAGGCTTATTTCAAATTTACCGTCCCGTTTTTCGAAATATCTTGTTTATTCCTACTCCCGTTACATACACAGTCAAATTTTTACCTCCAAAATGAGAAGTAAAGCGAAAAAAACCCCAAAACCAACGAAATTGAAACAAAGGCTCTAGTTTGATTTTGTAAAATGAAATAAAGGTATTTATTATTTAGTAATTTCTATTGATTTCTACTAATAAATTTCATCTCTTAATCCTCAAATTTTAATGAAAATTCGGTCTGAGCTCCTGTAGTATCGAGATACAGGGATGATTCAAAGGGTTGCTAAGAAGGCTGAGCCCTACCCTTAGAAATCTAGTCTAAGTTTTGGAGAGCACGTTCACCTATGAACAATCATTTGAAAAGACTGGCTCGCTTCTTCTTTGATTTCAAGCATATAGTACTGGACTATTGTTCCAACGCATTTGTTCTCAGCAACGAATATCAACTTTTATGGCTACAAAAATCTTTTTATCCCAAATAAATTTTAGCTACTTCTTTCCGTTGGAGTTTGCTAACATTTCATCCCTTAACATCTCAACGTAGCCCAAAAGTCAAATAAAATTTGTTTGATTCCTAAGGAAGACCTTATCCACTTTATATTATGTATAGACTGTCATTGACCGCAACCATCAAACGGAGAGGAAAAAGGATCCCCAAAATAGAATTATTGTTGTGACCTTTAGCTGGTACATTAACCTATCCGATAGTTTTTCTTTGCTGAAACTGGACAGAATACTTACTTGACACTCGGAAAAGCAATACCCAAATTTGATTCATCAAGTGTTATAATCGTCATCCTGAATTAATCTGGCTTTTCACTTTCTTAACTTTAGGGACTTGGTATATTATGACTTAATTATTCTGATAAATGTGTTAAAAAGGATTATTACTATTCTAAGATTGTTGCTGTCCGACTAAAAATGGAAAAAGAAACAAGAAATAAAAGACAGAGACTCATTCCTAAAAGACACCGAAAATTTCTTAAAAGACAGTTAGGGGAAGGTGGCAAGTAATGTCTGAAGAAGCTGATTTTATGCTGACGGTAAGAGGTACAAGGAGGTTGACAAAGGTGTATCAGGAGAAGAATAAATATTGCATGCACAAAAGGAGATAATGGCAGTTTTTACTATTCTTTTTGCTGGTCTCCGCAGCATTGCAGCTACTTTTCATAGACCTGAGTATGTCCAGGCCCTCAGTCGTAGAAAAGTCTTCACTTAACTGTCAAAACTGCAAGATTGCAGTGAAAGAGGGTAAGAGTACTGGCCAGAAATTCGGATGATGGTTTAGTGTAAGGTTGGCACTTTAGTCAAGTATGGCTTTAACATAAACTATCTCATAAAACAACTCATTACTTTTACCTGCGATGGTACATCAATGCTGATTTTGGTTAAATGTGACGTTGGGCAGTGATTAAAGGAACACTTTCCTGTCATTGTAATTTGGCAGTATATGAACCATCATATGTAGCTAAGTGTGATAGATGTCATTAAATCCATTGATAACTTCTTTCAATCGAAGCTCTCTCGGACAAAATTCACACAGTTGATTCAAACTCCTCTAAGTCTCAGCAGAAACGCAAAAACACATATGCAAAACTTAATCGGGAAGTTTGTAGATATGGGTATGTAAAAAGATCCAGAGAATTTTACACCTCACTGAATAGGCTGTTCTTGCAAAGGGTAAAGGCTCTATAGTGTACTTTTCGCCGTTACATTACACCAACATTGCAAATTGCTCACCAGCAGTTCCAAAGGCATAAATTTGGAGGAATCATTAAAAAAATTATCTGTGGAAGAATTTGTAAATGACGTAGGGGTTGCAAAAAGACTGTCGATCTGAATTACCTATACCTTCCGAGTCAAAAAGCAGATATATAATGGTTAGAGAGACAAAGCTGTTGTTGAAAAACACGGTTAATGACGTAGGGGTTGCAAAAAGACTGTCGATCTGAATTACCTATACCTTCCGAGTCAAAAAGCAGATATATAATGGTTAGAGAGACAAAGCTGTTGTTGAAAAACACGGTTAATGCTTTGCAAGAGATTAAACTACCTGTAGAAAAAGGAAAATTTTCATCTGTAGAAAGAGTTGGGAAATAATATTTATATAGAGGATTAAACTAGGATACTATCAAACGGATTTTTTGCAAGTCTTGACATTTTTTAAGCATGCATTACATTTAATGAATACAAACGATCTTAATGTACTTAGGAAATCTTCCAATTATTAAGTAGGACTTATTTTTTGTAGGTTGTTAAAACAGCTTTCGTGATATCATCGAGTTCTTAAATTTAAGACATTTTCAAACAGTAGAAACTTTAGGGGCTTTAGGGGAACTGATTTGAATTTTGGAACTTTGTTTTTGTTTCTGTTAAATAGCCGTACGATCCTGATAAAATTATCTTGAGCAGATCATCATCATCATCATCATCATCATCATCATCATCATCATCATCATCATCGTCATCATATTCGGTTTTATGTCCGTTTTACATCTTGGCATGAGTTGGACAGTTCAATAAAATGGACTTCCAAGCTAGTCTGTCCTTTACTAGATCTTTGGTAACACCTTTTTGCTTCAAATCCGATTTGATTACCTCCTCCCATGTTTTCTTTGGTCTCCCTTTCATAATAGCACCTTCCACTTTGAGTGATATATTATGGAAAATTTTGCACTGTGCTTTTATTGATTACAAAAAATTGTCACTTCATGATTTTCAGATTCTCTAAACTTAATAATAGGGGGGTTAAAAAATTCAAAAAATTAATAATCGCTTGTCCATTCCATTCATGGCACTGACTTTCGAGATAGAGTCGCAATCTTTGTACAAAGAAATGAAAGATTTCCTGGTAGCTCTACTTTGAGTATAGTTCTTCCTTTTGTAGAGATTTGAGCGAGTTTATGTATGACACTAGCACCGATTATCCTTAGTGACCTTACTTTGTTGCGAAAACCTATACTTGCCAGGGCGTCTTTTCCTTGGTGTTGGTGTAGCAGTTAACGAAGCGATTGTCTTTGCATATTTTTCGGCATTCGTTGGCATTGCTTTCTTTACTCTCTCGAATCTCTTGCTTTTTTCAAATAAACTTGGAGTAAAAAGAGTTGATGTTCAAGGTCTGGCCACCAACCTCTTCACTGCATGTTTGACTTGAAATTTTCTCATTCAGCTTTGCAGCTAATTTTTCTCCCTTTTCTGCTGCTCTTTATTCTCTTCTCCTTTTGTTGTCCCACACTATCTTTTGTGATATCCTTGCTGCCCTTTATTTTCTCTTGGGCTCTGTCGCTCTTGCTCTGTCTTTCTTGTGAATGGTTTGTCGTCTTTTGTTTTTTTTCGCAATAAGACTGGGTTATAGCACCCATTTGCTTCTTTTGTTTAGGTATTGCTGTCTGTCGGTATGATCCCATCCTTAGCTTATTTCTTTCATTAATAGATGCCGATTTTTTTGGGATCATCTTTTATTCTTGCTCGATAATTCTTGTTCCTTTCGCTTGCCGTCTTTCGCTTCTTTTTAGATGGTGATTTTGGGAGGGGGGCAGCAACGGTAGGCTGAAGTAAAGATTCTTTCTCGTCTAAGCGTTGGTTTCTTCTCTGTTCCATGGCTGAAGATAAACTGAAAATATATTACAGATAAAAAATTACGTTGCATTCTACACAACATATTGAAAACTCCAAATAGACTGGTCGGTTTGTTTTTAAGTCATGTTCCGGATAGACACAGACAAAGACACTCACACAGACTTCTTCTTCTTCTTCTTCTTCTTCTTCTATGCGTTCTCCCACTGGGGGGTAATTGCGTACCTACTCGGTCTTCTCCTGAGATCAGGAGTTCCCCCGGCTGTCTTCAGCCAGTTTGTTCCGTTTTCGAGGGGACACATATGTTGTTTACTACGAGATTTTTTCTCCTTCATGGCTTTTTACGAGTTTTTCCATTTTGTGAATGCTGTTTATATATCTGTAACTGACACTCACTCAAAAGTTACCTTCGGCGGAATGCAAGGATCTTTTAATTCCGAGCAAGATCGAGTGCATGTGCATTCAGAATAGACCTCGGGATAAAGTCTCATCCTAAAGAACAGGCAATTCAATGCTAGTCCCTTGCCCAAGGGAATTACTCAGTGTCTCCGTAGACCTTTCCAGAAAACTATGATTAAAATAGAAAGAGAATGGGAGACAAAAATGATGTCTTTATTACGTGCAAGACAAAACAAAGTGTCAAATGAGAGAAAAAAATTTCTAATCTTTTCCAAAACCATTTACAGCTAAGGTGTTGTACTATCTAATTTGTAACTGACCAAGAAGAAACACTATCCTAAAAACTCTGAAATATCTTTTAAATCAGATCCACAGGACTATTGAAGGTGAGGCACGTAGCATGACACCAAAGTAAGTAAGGTCTTGTTACACACAAGACATTTTTTTTCTGAAATTGCAAGCTGACAAATTTAGAAAGGATAATCAGTTACTGAACGATTATCAACATAGGAAACAATAAATGTTCAAACTATACCTTGATTTTTGGAAGACATTGACTGTCAATAATATTGTAATTATGTAGATTAATTTAAGTTTCTGTCTTGCACGTAACGTCCACACAAAAACAAAGGGGTCTGGAAAGGTGCAAGACGTATTTTGGTTTTTCAATAAAATTCTTCAAAGTGGTGGGATTAAAAACAATAAATACACCTCCCAAATGAAATAAAATAGAGACATTATAAATCGAGGAGTTTAAATTTTCCGGTTTGACAGCTGTCAATTATTAAAACTAAATTTGCCAGAGTTTTCTCTGTCGTGCTACGTAACACGGCATCGCATCTGACGGAGTCCATTTACATGCAAGACAAGGTTTTGATTTTGGTTCCTGTGTTTCATTAAACAAGGGTGCTAAGTGAAATTTACCTTACCATAATGGAAACATGTATCTTGCAATTTAATTGACAGCTTGCATAGCTTTTAAAGACATTGCATTTGAAGCAAAGTTTCCAACTTTTAACGGATCGTTGACAACCTTGGCAATTCTCGACCGATTTTTGCTAATTATAATAGAAATCCTATCGTTAAATTTATTCTAAAACTAGTATTTTTACTGTTGAAGATGAACAGGAGGTTGCTGACAACATTAAAAAAAGTCTATTCTCACCTCAATTTATTCATTTTCGGTGCAGAGTTTTGGCGGGTTGTCCTGCACGTCACGATTAAACCGTCTCTGTTAACATTGAGCGACCTCGTAATCCACGTCACATAAAAGTGAGGTCAGTTCTAAAAATAGTTGCATTGTCTCAAAGACCCCCTTTCTTGGCCGAGATATCCTTGTGTAGTTTACAAAATGAAGCAAAGAAACAACGGGGGTTGTCTCTCTCACACGTCACCTCAACATCAGACACCATGTTCAGCACTCACAGAATCTTTCATAGCTTTGCTATCAGACGCTTAAAACATCTGGCATTTAATTTATTTTCATCTTCAGAGTAAGTAGTTTTTGCATAAACAAACCTTTCAGGATAATCGTTGATAATTTTTTTGAATAAGTTGAATCCAGATTGAAACGATCAAGGAAACACCTTCCGTTACGTGCAGCTGCGTCACAGCCTTCAGATCGCAACACTTCTGTTAAAAAAACGGGGGCAGCATCGTTTGAACTGAGTTACTCGAACTTTTAAGGCTGACCTCAAATTCTTGCAAGAAAACGATCTTTCAAGGTAAGAATTTATTGGGATCGAGAAGATGTTATCCACTATTTCTATGATTGTTTATTTTTAATTATAATAATAGTAGAAACTTTTTATTTTTTTATCTGAACAAATACAGTTACAAACCTCACTAATCAAGGTAGTTTGCATTGGCTTGCCTATTTAACAAAATCAAACAAAACGACAATAGTTCAGGGTTGGTCCATGGTTTAATTCTACGACAGAATATGTAGTATGTGGTGCAAATGATTATATTGGAAAGGTTTGTTGAAAGAAAGCGTTCGTGTTTGTGTTAACAATAATAATAGTAATAATAACAATAATGATAATAATAATAATAATAATAATAATAACTAATTGCTCTTTTCTACGATGCCAGACATCAATGGCGATCACTACGCATACTACCCCCAGTTATGAAAAAATAGGATTTCAAAATGATATACGTCACTAATCAATTCAACAGAAAGGATGTATCCCTGGGCTGCCATTGGTCGAATAAATATTGTGACGTATACTGTCATTTCTGCCACACTCGTCATTTTTGCCACGGAACATGTGTATTTGAAGTCAAAGCATTTAAGTTTACTTTAAAGTGAATTTTTTATCTCTGCATTTTCAATAGTATAAATATGAAAACTTTTTGTGAACCCCATAAAAAATGTCACACTTGGACTTGTTGAAAATGTTCCTTTTCAGGACATATCCAATGATCAAGCTGGACACAGCCAATTGCCAGTGTGTTCCACCATTTCATCAATCATACTACTTCACAATAAAACCAACAAATGTGATAAAAATGATCAACTTTGCTTTTATTCAAGTTTTTCTGAGACCACATAAAAAGTAAAACTTTCAGGAGAATGACCAATATGGTATTGAAATCTGGAATTTCGTAAACATATTTATAATTGTAAAGTTAGAATTACAGTTTTTAAATTATTATTAATATTATTATTATTATGTACGGTTTTTTATGAGTACTGTCTATTTACAATTACTTACAGGGTCACACCCAGTGACCTGAGGCTAGCAAAGGTTTTTAGGAGAAACTTGATTGTTTATTAAATTTGGAGTATGAAAAAAAGTATAATGCAAAAAATATATAAATGTTTGAATAAAAATTTAGTACAAACGGATAAAAATTGTATCAACATTTTTATTATTATTATTACTATTTTTACTATTATTGTTGTTGTTATTATTATTAGACAAACGTAAAACAATACCAAATTATATGGTTTGTGGGAAATCTGGAGGTTTACCTATCTCAATACACGTTAAATTACGAATGCTTGCATTTTGGGCCATAATGTTAAAAGAAAAATGCTCAATAACATCTTACAACTTTATGGTATCAACAATATAAAGTGATGGATTATGACAGTAAAACAAATACTAGGAAAGGCTTGTATACTATTCGTGTGAGGTTTTAGTATTTTCCAGATTGTGAATATTTGATTTAAGTAGTAAACTGTATTTTCAAAGATCAATTTTTACACCACTGGAACTTTGAAACAGCATCTTCTTAGAAAGGGAAATGTATGAGCTTTTAAAAGAAAAATTTGAAATGGAGAAATATTTCAGCAAGCTCTCAAAACAGTTATTTCAACAAATGTACAAGTTTTTGCAGCGAATAACAAACTTATGATTGAAAGACGTATATAGCGATAAATTGTTTACAACTTCCATAAACTTGCTGTGTGAACGATTAATGAAGTTGGCAACGAATATCATAGATTTCTTAAATGTAAAACATTCAATGAAATAAGAAAAAATTCAATTTCAAGTTATTGCTGCAGGTATTAAAATTTGAAACATTGATGAAGAAGTCATCAAATTGGTTTCCAGATCAAAAAGTTGGACAATTTTTTTATACAAAATAAATAAATTCCTTAAAATTAACCTTCTTTAAAGGGATGATCCAGTCCTACTGTTTCACTATTCTATTGTCGGGTTTATAGGGTTTTCTAATGTTTTTATAATTAGCATTTGTTATTTTATGAAATATGCCTACATGGAATTTTAATTTTTGATTTCCTTATTATTTTAAAAAACTTGTCAATTTACCTAAGTATTGAAGTGGTGTGGTAGTGTGTAACATTTGAATTAATATTAATGTTAATATTCTTTCATTCATCTAATATTTGTGAAACTTTGTAAAATTTTGTAAATTTTTTGTGATTATGTGAAAAGAGGCCATATTGTCTACAAAAAGCAGTCTCTGAAGAAAGAAAATTAATTTTCTCTGTTTCTATCTGTGTTTCTTCGCCATAACCTGGAATTGTCTTTGTTTTAGAATTCTTCATTCCTTAGCAAAATTATGCGAAGGGTACAGAAAGTAGTCTTGTACTTTGGCTGAAGAAAAATAATATTGTAGCTTATTTGCAGTTTTTCGAGAAATATTCTCATTCATATGCTAAGGTGGGTCGAAACCTCAAACATTTTAATATCAAATCGTAGTGTGTTGTAATCCATCTTATTTGTCTAAATGTGTTCTTAAGAGCACTATACATAAATAATTCTATTGTTGCCTGAAAAAAGTGTCTCTCAAAGAAAAAATAACCTGTCGTCCTTTTTAACCCATAAAGAGAGTTATTTTAATTCTCTTTCCAAGCCAAGACTGTGTTGTTTTTTGTTTTTTGTTTTTTGTCTACTTTTTAAGAGGAGAGAAACCTTGGATTACCTTACGACATTTTTAAACCTCTGCGAATTCAGACACGTATTGTATTTAAGTCAGCCCTATGCTTTCTCTTTCTCTCACCTGTCTTTGTAATCTCATTAATTGTTGATATCACTGATATTAAAGACATTCCTGGTCCCGCTTTGAAAATTGCAGGTACAATTTAGTCTATCTTTACAACGTTTCTTTTTTTAGGGTTGTTCATTAGGTGATGAAGCTCGCTTTGTAACACTTGAGGTTGCTATTTGACAGAATTAGAACGCCAGATTATGTTTTGAACCAAGTTTAACTTTCTATTGTTGTCTGAGAGAGGCAAACAATCAGTAGCTTTGTTATCTCTGTCACAAATGTGCCTGGTACAGTGTCATTTGTTTTGGTGAGCACATCCGAATGTGAACTTTTCTTTCCGGTAACCTGTTGACGAAGAATAAATACGTGTTGAACATAAGAAGTGCTAAGCTGTGGAAATCTCTCACTGAAGGGGCCTTCTATTTTTGAAGTGTATGATAAATTAGTCATTAGACTATCGAGTCAATAAGTGGGGTAAGCTATTTCTGACATAAGCTTATTAACCATTTTGGTGAGAATCTTAAGTCACAAGGCTACAGACAGTCACATTTAATATGTAAGTAAATAACAATTGCGGGAGGTTGTACATATGAAATCAAGAGAATCCATTTTTTCCTGATACGAGCAAGTTTGGTCAGTCATATTAATAATGTGCAACCAGATAGCTCTTTTCATCAAGATCTCCCTGGACTTTATTTTGCAGATATGTACTCAGTATGCACATATTAAAACGATTATTTCATATAGAACATACCGATAAATTATGTAACGTAGATATAGTAAAGTAAGCAATTTTAGTTTTAAAAGACTGAATTAATTTTTTAATGGATTTCATTAGATCACTTGAATACATAAAGAAATTATTAGCGGAAGTTCTCTAACAGTACAGGCTTTCTGCTTCCTTTAAACGGTTTCCTTGATATACTGACTTAATGGGGAAAATTTTGGAGGTATCCATATCCTATTGTGTCTGCAGTAGCTATAATAAGGGCATCGAATGACAGCTTCTTGAAATGTACTAACCACATATTCATCCTTTAAATTTAATAACTTCAAGAATGATATGAATACTACTTTTAAACCCTTCATTGCAAACCCAAGAATTCGAGAAGAATAAGCTTAAAAAGTTACTTGAAGTGAAGAATGTATGTTGTAGTCCTTCATATTATTTCTGTTTATATTTTCATAAAGATTTTGTGTTCGTTTTATATAGACGCATAAGCTCTATGATAGTGGTATTTAGACTCTCTTCAATGGCTATGTCAGGAAGAGGGCATTTTACAGATGATTGGTTACCTGTTATTAATGATATACCTATTAACCTGATATCTTTCATTTTTTTAAATTAGTGTTGTTTGCTAAATTGAGGATCAGCTAGCGGCCGCAAAAGTTCTATATATTAACTGGGAACTTATAGATAATTGACTGCTATAGGATGATACCTCTTAAAAGGAGACATCTGTGATATGTTTAATAATAGCACACTGCTCCTCTAAAGCCATGAAGTTGTTCAAACCCTTTGCTTGTTTTTCGTCACACACACAATCCCATAATACATTAATTGTACTTTGTGGCTTGCAATAAAGTCTGCTTTGGCTGCTTTGTTGAGAATCCTATCTGCTTTAACATTCCTTTATGATGTTATTTCTTGCAATTAATGAAGTTCCTTATCTATTGACTGCATTCGTGGTATTTCTAACATGCAGGTATTTTCAAGACAGGTTGAAAACGAAAAAGGGTTAAGGATTTGGGCAGTAACTCTATCCCATAAAAAGCCAAACAAATACAAAAGAGTAAGAGACAGCCAACCCAGTTAAAATCAGCGGTGTAAAGTGAGAGTTGAGACAGCATTATGATTATTACAGGGGAACTTTACTTCTGCGATGTCTCTAAATTCATTCATAATGGGCCTTGATAAAAGCCGAGTCTGTGCTCCAAATATCCGAATGTTTCTGCTAACCAGAACGCAAAATTTGCATGAAATATATGAACTTTGTATAAATTAAGAAAACTAGCGCTAGTGATAAAATGAATGAAGAGATACGAACTCGAGGTGCTGAAAGTGAGTAAAACTTGGTGGAGAGGATAAGGGGGACTAATACGTTAGAAGTTACTGTCTTGTATTCAGGAAAGACAACATAAAACATGAGAAAAGACGTTCTACTGGTGGACAAGATGGCCAGAGAGGCAATGATTGTTTCAAAATCGAAGTCGAAAAGGATTATTATTGCAAGACTAGATGAAAATTTGGTAAAGATCTCCACAGTTTAAATCTATGCGCCAACCGACATAGGTGAGATGAAACGAACGAGGAGTTCTAGACCCAACTGTGATAGACACTTGACAATCTACCAAGTCATGATACGAAAATCATCATGGGGACTTAAATGCCAAGGCTAGAGCTACCCGTACAGAATTATCCAACAGTGTAGGACCACGTGGCTCTGTCGAAAGTACCAATGGCAAAGGAGAATGAAAGGGTGAGTTGCAACGAGAACGACTTTCGTATTGGTAACATTTTCTTCAAGCGCAATAGCATTCACAAATAGACCTACAGGCATCCAAATCGAAATACTCTGACTGTTTTCAGCTACTTATGCATACGCAGAGGATGGGGTTTATCCCTCTTGGATCTTAAAACTTTTAAGGAAGGGGATGTGATTTTCAATCACCACCTGCTGGAATAGAAAATCAATTCAAATCTTAAGAGAATAAGTAGGGATAAAAGAAGTATAGTATTTGATGTGAAAAACCTGCTCAGCCTTTGGAAAATTTTACCAAAATTTGGAAAGTTTTCAGAAGCAGCAGTTAGCTGTTTACTCTCTTTCAAAGAGACATGGGCACAAAAGAGAAATAGACAAGTCTCGAAGAAGCTCTAAATAAAAGAGGCAGCAGTATTGTGGGGCTCAAAAAGGAAGCAAGAAAGAAAAGTGAATAATTGAGGATACAAGGAAGTTAATTGACGAGCATCGCAGCTCAAAACTCTGTAGAGATTCAGATAAAACAAAGTTACACTCTGGACCTGCACAAAAATATCAAAGACAGATTGACAGGCCAGTAAAGAGAAGCTGTGGAAGAGAGAAGAAAGCATGTTTCGATAAAAAGACAAAAAAGTCGCAAGGTGAAGCCGATCAGATTAATATAGGAGAACTATTCAAAATTGTCAGTAACTTTCTGAGAAGAACAGAAGAGCAAAGATGCTTGAGTTCCAGCAACTGAAAATGAGCAAAATAAAAAACACGTTGAGCAAGTTAGCAAAGTATTAAATCAACCAATTCCATACGCTTATCACTAAATAACTACATATATATATATATCACTCCTGCCTTTTATGTTTATTAAATGCATAAACCGTATTAGAAGAAAAAGCTACTAGTCCATACACATTAAGGTTCCTCTCAGTTTTGAAACACATTCATTTATCTTATCACTATTGATTGCATACGTGTTAGACTATTAGTTTGTATCTCTTCACATTTTAAGACAGGATGGTCTCAAAAGTTACCATAGCCAAAAGTGGGATAGAGGACGAGCTCTCTTCCTCTTATAAAACACTTTCATGGCATGCGTAAAATATAGCCTCTGGAAACCAAATTCCAGCTCCCGGCGTTGCTGATCGCGAGACTGTTTATACTAACAGGGGATAAGGGCGAAGGCGATGCACTGGAACTTCAAAGTACCAGAGTGCAATTCAGGAATGGTTCTGGACTACTACTGGAGACAAAGCATCTTAAAGGTTTGTTGTCGTCAGACCTTGCCAGTTGGACTATAAAAACAAAGCACTTAGGAATAATGAATCTCGACAAGTCGAATTTAAACATGGCTAGGGTGTACCTCATAAGCGACGCGGAGCATGCTGTGAGAAACGCAAAACCCCCGATTGCCGCTATAGAAGACAGGGGCTATTGACAAGTTTAGAATAGTAAGCTGAAATGTAGGGACTATGAAGGGTAAAAAGCAAAGAGATAGGTATGAATCGGAGAAAGACAGATGTCCTTTGTGTGCAAGAGAGGAAATGGAAGGGTGATCGAGCAAAAGAGATTGGGAATAGCTACAGGTTAATATATTTCGGAACAGACAAGAAAGGAAATATAGTAGGCACAATATGCAGTGTTGAAGAAAAACATAATGTTACACATTTACAAAGGAGCAGTGGTAAGTGTAAAATGATAAAGCTAGCAGCCGAAGAAGAAATTATAAATATAATATTAGCATATGCCGCCCAGATAGGATGTGCCGAGGAAGAAAAGGATAATTTTTATAGGGAGCTGGAAATAGTAGTTCGAACCATTCCGGGAACCCAAAGAATTGTAATAGGGGTAAATTTAAATGGTCATGTCGGCAGTAGAAAAGCACTCCACAGAGAAAAAGTTTACGGCAGACGGAACAGAGAAGAGATTAGAATTTTAGAGTTAGCAGTTGAATTCAACCTATCACAAATACCCTATTCATCAAGAGAGAAGAATATCTGGTTACTTTTAAGAGTGGCAACAGATGTAGTCAGATCGATTACATACTTGTTCGGGGAAGAAACAGATTTGTGGTCTTGAACTGTGAAGTGATACCTGGTGAGCCTGCAGTAACACAGCACAGACTGTTGGTAGCTGATTTGAGAATTGAAAGGAAGAAGCGGAAAACCCTTAGAAGAAAACCCAGAATACAGGTGCGGAAACTTAAGGATAAAGATGTCGCAACCAACTTCATGAATAGAGTAATACAAAGAAGAAGAAATCAACACCCGCCGAATCCATAGACCAGGTGTGGAACCAAATAAAAGAAGTAGTTATTGAAGAAACAAAAAGGGCCTGTGGGATCATGAAAGGACGGAATCCCTCAAGCAGAGATGAATGGTGGTGGACGACTGAATTACGGGAGGTAATCAAGAAAAAGAAAGACCCTTTCAAGCGATGGCAAAAAAATTAAGACCCAGAATCACTTTCGAGATATCAAATACAGAGGAATATTTCGAAGCGCGCAGTCGCAAAAGCGAAAGCGCAAGCGTCTCGACAATTTTACAATGAGTTGGAAACCAAAGAAGGTGACAAAAAGATTTTTAAAGTAGCAAAGGCAGGGGACCGAGCAAATAGGAATCTTACTGAAACAGCTGAAATAAAGAATGAGAAAGGAGAGATATTGACAGAAGAAGTGGAAATATGCAAAAGATGGAAATCATACTTCCAGGAGCTTCTAAACACAGAAAACGAGAGAGGACGCTTACCAAGTATTGAAAAAACAGAGAGCCCAGGGTCTTTCATACCACTTCTTCCCTTCGGATGTTTATCTCCCAGAGGGAGATAAACATCCAAGGGGAAGAAGTGGTATGAAGTGTGTTAAGCAGGGGAAAGCGCCAGGACCGACTTGATTGCAGATAGAGAGCCTAACGGTATTGGGTACCGAGGGAATAAGCTTGTTATTGGAACTTCTCAACAAAATATGGGAGACAGAGGAAATACAGAAGGATTGGGTACTCAGTTCCTTGATTCTTATTTTTGAAAAAAAAGGCAGTGCTGCAGAGTGTGAAAATTATAGGGGAATTAAATTGTTAGAACATGTGAACAAGTCTTTGAAGGGATAATCGACAAGAGGCTTGGAAAGCAAATAGAAATTGATGATATTCAATTCGCATTTATGCCTGCAAAAGGAACTACCGACCCGCTGTTCATTATCAGACAGAGGAAAGAAATATACCTCGAAGATAACGAACCGCTGTATATGGGATTCGTTGATTTGGAAAAAGCATATGACCCCGTCCCACATGATGTGATACGTTGGTGCTTGAGAAAAGGATGGGTGACGGAAAAAATGGTAAAAGTAGTCGCTAGTCTCTAAACCAGACCAAAATAATTTGCGCAGCAGGAGAATCCGGAGATCAGAGTCGGATTACATCAGGGTTCTTCACTTAGCCCCTTCTTGTTTGCTCTGGTAGTCTACACCATAACGAAGGACACAAGCAGAGGACTACCAGAGGAGCTGTTGTATGGAGACGAACTGGCCATAACAGCAGATAATAGCGAAGAGTTTAAATCGAAGCTTTATAGGTGACAAGAAGCGATGGAATTGAGAGGTTTAAAAATGAATAGCAAGAAGACAGAAACAATGGTATCATCAAAGAGTGATCATTTATTATTAACATTAGAGATAGAGATGGGGAAGTTGTTAAGCAAGTAGAATCGTTTTGCTATTTAGAAACAGCCATTCAACGACAAGGATAGGAAGGAGGGGGAGGGGGGGCAGAAGAAGTTAAGACAAGACTTAGAAGAGCTCGGGCGAAGTGGCGAGACGTGAGTGGCATAGTACGCGACACGATAATACCAATAAAACTGAAGACGGAGATCTATTCATCAGTGCTACAACCAGTATTACTTCATGGCCCAGAAGTCGTACCTCTAAAATGGGCAGAGAAGAGAATGCTAGAAGCGATGGGAGACGACACTGCTAAGGTGGATAGCCGGAATATCCTTGCACAAACACAGGGTGAATGATGACATAAGAAGATTTTAAAGGAAGGGAAAATAACAGAGAAAGCAAGAGAAGCAAGGTTAAGATGGCATGGAGATGTAATGAGGAGAAAAATTGACAATATTTTGAAGGCAGTATGGCAGGCACCAGTGACAGGAAGGATTAGTACAAGTAAAGGCTGAGCAAGAATCTGGCATTTTTTAGACTGAAACTTTAGCAGTGATCTTAAGACAAGCATTTGCGACTACCTGATTGAAATAAGACTTCGCAAATTAGTACCTTTTAAGTATCTTTATCTAGCTTGAGCAGTTGATTTGTTTACAGTACGTTAAGTTTTCCGCGCATTCTGGCCATTTATGTATGTATGTATATATGTATGTATGTATGTATGTATGTACGAACATGCATATATACATACAAATATACATGCATACTTAAGGACAGGTGTGGACATGTGTTAAAAGCAAATAAATGTCTTAGCGAAATTCAGAGCTTGTCCCAGTCAAATCAACTCGACGTGTACGTCGTAAGCACTCTTTCGCTAACGCGGCTCTGGTGGTAGGCTAGTGCTCAGCGCCCGTAAATCTGAACCTCCACTGTCTTGTAAACTAGGTTTTTTAACGGAAGGCTAAGGGTGAGTTACTCCTGAAAGAAACCTCCAGAGGAATATAGGCCCTGTCAGCTGAGGCACTCATGACCCACCGACGTGTGGAGTATGCTCTGATGCCCAGCAACCTAAGCCTTAACCATGGGTCAAATGGCATTGGGGGTATAATAGGCTCCTGTAAACCATGGTGAAGGTAGCCATTCTGGGTGAAGCTCACCTCTGATATCAATGGCAAGGAAGGTGTAACGTAACGACTTCGGACAATACGTCTTATAGGTATGTATTGTTCTATCAAGTGGATGCCATCTCACCTTCTTTGTTGTGGCCCGGAGAGATTCAAGCTTCCTGATACTAAGACCTCCAGACAAAGCAGTTTGTTGGCCTTCTCGCTATTGCCTATCGCCTGCTTTATGGCTGCTGAGTCCTAAACAGTGGTATAGGTGTTGTAAAAACCAATGCACTTAAGTCCCTTGATGTACAGCTGTTCCTTGACTTGCTTTTAAATTGTCATTATATTTACTGAAAGTCCTATGGCGATGGACCAGTGGTG
The DNA here is from genome assembly GCA_003991215.1 of Morbakka virulenta. Taxonomy (NCBI): domain Eukaryota; kingdom Metazoa; phylum Cnidaria; class Cubozoa; order Carybdeida; family Carukiidae; genus Morbakka; species Morbakka virulenta. Next base: position 1,231,343 of record RDPX01000059.1, on the reverse strand, counting down.
ACGTGTGCAGATCTAACCAGTTGGAAGCTCACAGTCACAAATCTGCACATAGGCGACAGGAATTTTATCCTAATATCGTTATTATGTCCTACTGTGACCGGGGCATACTTCGGTGCAGGTTCTTGTGACTGAGCAGATCTTTTCAGGGACAGCAATGCCTACCCTATTTTTTTGGAAAATGCTAAAAAAGATGCATCAAACATTGCCTGCCACATCACATTGCTTGGCAGCCTGCAGCTAAGGGTGGTTAATTTTAGCAGGACGACAACACATGGAAGAAACACTAAAACATTTGCAAAAACTCGAATGAAACTCAGTGTTTGCTGTTGTTGAATGTAAGGACCGTGTTGGACCAAACCGTATCTAAGCGACCAGAAAGAAGAACAGCTCTTGTGGCGGAAGAACATGAAATACTGAGCATTGCTATTGCAGCTCTTTCGGAGAAGCGTCTCCCTGGTGAAGATCAGCTCACTGAAATCTGGTTTCACACTCATTGCGTTGGCAAGCAGAAAGATAAACATCGTGATGGTTGTGTAGGTTTTGCATTCAGAATAACTTTATTGGAACGTGTAGAGGGCGCCTGCAGCATTTCCGAGCGCATAATGAAAGGTCGAAATCCTCTCACTTGTGGTAAATATACAACTATTTTAGCAGTTTGTACACCAAAAATGCAAGCTAGTGAAGAAGCTATTATGAACTTTTATAAAGATCTGCCTAATACAATCAGTTTTGTTCCAGTTGATGGGAAACTTATTATTCTGGTTGATTTCAATGCTCGAATGGGTAGTGATTACAAATAATTGGGATGTCCTTGATCGCTATGGCATTGGCAAAATGAATTCAAATGGCTTGAAGCTACTTCACTTCTGTTTCGAGTTTAATTTGATCATAGGCAATACACTTTTTCACCAGAAAGTTAGGCACAAGGCTACATGGACTTGCCCAAGATCGAAACATGGCCATATGATCGACTTTATTACCACCAGGAGGCGTGACCATGGGATGGGTGATGTACGTGCGACGAGGAGGGCGGAATGTGACACTGATCACAAAATGGTTCGCGGACGTTTAAACTGTTTATCCGTAAAAAATTTCGAATTAATAGAATGAAACTTTCAGAGCGCATCAACGTTGCCAACTAAAGCACCTGGATGTGTGCAAAACATTCAAAGACAAATTCCATAACATTGAATTTGATGGAACGTGGGAGAAATTTAAGAACAAAGTGTACTCAGAGGGAGCAAAAGTTCTTGGCTGTAGAAGAAAAAAGCATAAGAACTGGTTTGATGATAATGACCACACAATCAAGCAGTTACTAAAAAGTAAAAGAAAGATGTTTGAAATGATCTTTTAAGATACCAACTGAGTTCATCCTGAAATAGAGACGGCCTTCAAAGAACACAAAGCAGTTTTGCAACGCGACCTTAGAAGAATTAAGAATGAATGGAGGTCACAGGTTTCTTCAGAAATTCAAAGTGCATATGACGCTAAGGACATGGAGCTGTTTTATGGTGAATAACGTGACATATCAATTTGAGAAGGTCTAACTTCAAGTCAAAAGTCTGTCTGAGTCTAGCCAGAAAACTTCTATATGCTGATGACGTTGACTTTCTTGCTTTGCTTGTTCAGATGAAGACATGAAGCTCATCATGAGTCATTTTTCTGCCTTGTGTTCTGTGTTTGGTCTCAAAATTAGTCTGAAAAAGACAAAAGTTATGTACACACCAGCACCTGGTCAACCATACATTGTACCAGATATCCGTGTCTATAGCAGTTCATTATGTGTGGTAGTGACCTTTGTGTATCTAGGTAGCATCCTGTCAAGAGATTGTTCCCTTGATGCAGAAATATACCAGAGGGTACCGAAAGCCTCTGTTGTATTTGGAATACTTGAAAAACGAGTGTGGACAGATCGAGGGATCACCTTCAAAACCAAGCTCTGCGTGTACAAGGCTTTTGCCTTGACAGTTTGTGAGACATGGACCGTACATCGACGACATCTCAAACTACTTGGAAATTTTCATCAGAAATGTTTAAGACGCATACTCAATATCAAGTGGCAAAGCCAAACACCTGATTGTGAAATTGTTGTCAGAGCAGGATACACAAGTATCAATCAATGATCCTCGTCAATCACATGCGCTAGGCAGGCCATATGGTTCGAAAGCAACTTCAAAGCAACTGTTTTAAGGGCAACTCCAGATTGGGAAGCGACCACAGTACAATCCCCCAAAAAAATAGGAAGACTGTGTCAAAGAAAATTTAAAGAAATTAGGAATATACTTTTTAAAACTGGAAAAGGCTAGTCATGGAAAGAGTGACTTAGAGAAGGGACGTAAAGACAGGTTGTGCAATGTTTGAAAATAGTCCCCTAGAGCATGAACGGTTATAAAGCGTAGATTGTGTAAAGGCTGACAGAACAACCTTGATGAAGGTACAAAGAGCTGGAAGTGTAAAAAATATGATTGTATTCTTCTATGTATTCTCCAAGGCCACACGATTTGTCATGTGTGATGTGTAGGAAGGTTTGCAAATCAGCGCCAGGTCTCAAAAGACACATATCTGAACATAGACACCACCAAACTTTACAAAGTGATACCATCAAGTCAGTGGAAGCTACGTCTTTTATCTGTCAGCTATGTTTTAAACCTTGCAAATAAGAGGCTGGTTTCAAAAATCACCTACGAGGTCACGCAAGGAAAGACAGTAATTTTAGTGACAACAGTTGAAGTCATAGACGACAATCATCTGTCAAGATGGAGCAATCACCATGTATGTATGCATCAATTTGCTGCAAAATAAAGAGGTAGAATCTATTAAGTATCTATTAAGTATTGATACTTTACAATGTTAACTAAATACAAATTCAAATACAATATCAAAATAAAATGACTACCTCTAAAATCCATTCCTACTTTTGTTGGCATGGGTAGAATTAAAAGGTCGGGTTGATCATATACCATAATGTACCTTCAGTGGTGATTACTCAAACTGGAAAAACTGTCAGAAAAGGAAATGAAATATATAAAAATCTATAAGCTTAATAGTGATTTTGCTGAAATTTGATTTTGTATTGCCAAATTATGATTTGAAAAGGTGTCAGTAATAAACATGTCTTCCTCTGTGTATTGTTTGCAAAAAATTTTCTTTAATCTTGTATTTGAATGTCTTGACATTGTTTGTGGATTTTAATTCTGATGCCAAATTATACCATACTTTTGGTCCAAGAAAAGCTGGACATTTTTGGCCTGTGATACTTTTAAGTGGTGGGACATTCTTTTCCATCTTGGACCCTCGTGTCATGCGAATTTGTTTGACTGGGTAGATTATTTCATCAACTTCAGCTGGAGGTCCCTTAAAGAATTTTACTTTACTTACGCAGATAATTTGATTTTGATATACTTAAACTGAGATAAAAACCAATATACTTTTTTTATTGACATTGTAATTTGTTAGAAAGTTTTTAACTCAACATTGGGTACCCTGAGGATCATGCATAATCAAAATGAGGTTTAAAGGTTATCAGGGGTTTAAAGACTATGTTTGCATTACTTTAAAATGATTACGTCATTAAGACCGGGTCGTCTCTTTTCCCCTATTTACGCTATTGTTGATTCTGTCAGATGTGAGCTTTAGACTTTTTCATGTCGACTACACAACCTTATCTAGATGAATGATTATTGCTTGCCACTAAGCCCATTTTTTTAAACACATCACACAGATATTCAGTGTCGATCTTAGGTGCACTTATCAGAGCTTTATTTTCCGCAAACTGTATTCAGTGTTTTGGAGACAAATAACTATGATAAACATTAGCCATACAGTTTATTTGTCTGGGTAGGGGGGGCTCTTTAGCCTTGATTGGCAACTTCCCTAGAGATGGTGTCTCAATAAAAATACTGGTGGTTGTGACACCTTAGACCACTACCCTCTATTTGAGTGAAATGAATACAAATAATATTGAAAATAACGGCGTGAATGGCACTGAAGCAGATCGTGAAGGTGCCTCGCCCGGCAGGTGTCTCCTGGTTCGACAGCGGGGGCCCGGTCGTCATCCTATGACTGTCAGAACCAAGTGGTCAAATCAAGTAAATAAGATTGTTATGGAATGCTTATTCAGAAGCAAGGCTTTTGATGAGAATGAAAAACCAGTAAGGGGTTACAGGCAACGAATGATGCATGAATGGAGAGAACGGGGAGTCTTTGATGTCACTGAGCAACGCTTGTGTGATCAAGCAAGAGCCATTAGAAAAAACGGCTGGCTCTCTGATTTGGAAATTGAAAATATTCAAAGAAAGATAAATCTAGATAGTGAAGAAGTGAATGTGAATACAGAAGAGGTTGAGGACATACCAAAGGGAAATAACAGAGTGATAGGTGGGGAAGAAAGTGATCATATGTTTCATGAACCAAATGAGAATTTTGGCGATGTGATTCCTTATATTGAAACATTAGATGAAGAAACGCAGCTAATTATTGCTCAATTAAAT
>RDPX01000059.1:1191189-1201822 GCA_003991215.1 Morbakka virulenta | reverse complement strand
AGAAGAAGAAGAAGAGTGTGCAAGAGAAGTTGTAAGATTGAGGTGTATACCCTGTGAGATAAGAATTGATTACGACATGGTATTACATGTCTGTTTCCTTCAAATTCCCTTGAAATTTCTTTGAAAAAGTACTTGATAGATTGTTATGAAAAAATTTGAATCGAAAAAGATAATAGATTCTGAGAAAGAGCTTGAAGTAAATTGAAGAGACAGATCACAATTATATTTGTCAAAGATGTTTCCTTTCTTGTAAAAGGACAACGGAAAACATCCCATAAATTAGCCGCACTGTTAGAGGAGACATGTAAATATAAATGAAGAGAAATATGGAGATAATAAGAGATGTAGTTCAATAATGAACTATACAGGGTATTAAAAAAAAAAGGAAATGAAAGTAGACGTAAGAAAACGGATCTTTTATAACAATTTTATCAAGTAATTATCGCATTGTTTTTCTGCTTCCACGAAATCACTTATTCTCAAGAAAATGTTATTTAACCCTTCAACGTTTGGGATTTTTGTCGAAGATCTCATGAGCAATTTCAATTTTAAAGGGATCTCTTTTCTGCTAAATTAGTGATAAGTTTCAGTCTTGGACTGAAACCTATCAGAATTCTAAGACTAAATAGTCATCTTGTTTACCAACAGCTCATTTTGATTACTTTTTACCTTGATCTAAAAAATAAGTGTTCACTGAATCTTAGTGTAAGGTGTTAGTTGTACATTCAACATTTTTAGGAAATTAAATAAAAATCATTCTTCATGTTTTATAACTGTAGGACACGAATAGAAAATTAAGCAGCTTTCCCTTTATAATTATTTTATACATACTGTATTATTGAAAGACTATATTTTATGTATTTGTATATGTATATTTTAAGAGGACATTATTTTTAGCCAAGTTGAATACAGTTTACTTCATAATTTTGGTGACTGGGGCGTAGAACTTGCGTGTATACAACGATTAAGGCAAAGCCTGTGGCAATATTCCTAAGTTTTGTTCAGATTTTTCAAAAAAATATATGGATGCTCTTTATTTTAGGCAAAAAAATTAATCTTTTTGAAAATTTTGACCAAATATATCTTTGTTAAAAAACAGTCTTTCATTTGATATAGAAGAAGGCACTCTAGTTCTGGGAGCAGTACATGGTAAAATTTGTCATCTATTGCATATTGGCACATTTTGTAACTCAGTTTTCTATCCATTCAGAATATTTCCTCCATTTTTACTTTTTTGCTTAGCAATACCCTTTTAACTTCTTTAAATTTTTTATTACTTACTCAATACCTCTTTCTCATTTATCGTTTTACCAAGTTACAAATGTACTTTTGCTCTACAAATTATACAAATTTTATGACATATTATGATTATAGTCACAGTAAATGACCAAATTTAGAGTGCGTCCTAATTTAGTGCGCAGGTGAGAAACATATATTTTTATTCTAATTATTGACTTTACATATTTTAGAAAGCACAAATTTTATATTATCACAATAACAATGCACAAATTTACAAGTGACAGGGATGTATTGTTGAACCAACCATATAAAATATTCTTTACTCTGGTAAACGTTTACTTGAAATAGGGGAATAACGGCACACACACACACATACATATATATATAACCCATATTTCGGGTTTAACAGCCATGCGAGTTCAATTAAGTTTTATGTATGGACATCTTAGAATCATTGAAGTACTTAGTTCCCTGTGTGCTATTGCACATTCTCTAATTTTAAGAGCATAGTTGGAAACAGTTTCTTCTCAAAACAAATGCCTTATTAATAGAAAATACCTTCTTCTTTATTGACAGCACTAATTCAATAAATGTTATCAAAATAAATTGATCATGATAAAACAATTTAAAGGCATTGATTTTATCAAGGTGTCAAGAGAAGTACTAAGAAGCCAAACGAGCCACAGGCAAGTATATCATAAGGACTGGTCGAGAAAATCCCAGTGACTAAGGCAGATTGCAATATATCACTAAAAGTAGACAAGTTCAAAGATAGCAAAATTCTTCTATATTTAAGTTCAAGAAAAGATACCTCTCAACGCCGTATAAAAATGTTGGCTAATTACTTCTCTTTTCATTATTTAGGTCAGATTAATTACCTGCCATTTAAAATATGAAATAAAGAACAAGTTTTAATGAAGTGGCTTATGGATTTCAACGAATCAGTTTCTCACCGTTTCTCGTCGTAGCCGCTTCAGTCCCTGCGGTTAACGGTTGTCTGCTTGGCACCCAACTCAATCACTGATCTCCATATTATCCTGTCCTATGTGTCGCTTGTCTCCATGTTTCACAGCTTCATGTTTGCATGTATTGAATATTTCCATCGTTGTTTTGGCCTTCCTCGCTTTCTCTTTCCCTCTACTCTGATATTGGTAACTCTCTTAATATCCTCTTCTCTTGCCCTCGGACACAAGTAGCCACTTTATTTAAGTTGCTTTCCTCACATTTCGTCCACCCCTGGCAGCTTTCAGGTTTCTTCATTTCTTCTGTGCTCTTCCGAGCTTATGGTATGGAGATATCTTACCATTCGTATTTCGGTGCTACTAAGGCTGTCCTCTAGGTCTTGTGTGAGGGACAGTATTTCATTGCCATACAGCATTGCTGGTCTTATGCATACTTTGTAAAGCAGCATCTTTAATCTCGTCGGTAACGTTTTGTCACACAAAATACCTGTCAGACTTCGCCATCCGTCTCATTTCTTTTCTGTCCTCTTTTCTTCTTCTACAACCTCCGTCTTTGTGTATGGTCGTGCAAAGATACTTTTCCTATCATACTCTTTTAGTCTTATATTCACTTGATCGTTAATCGGTACCAGATGATCTGTTTTTGACCTGCTCAGCTTCAGCCCTCTAGCCTCCAGCTTTATTATCCCCAGAGGATATCCCATTTTTTAAGATTGGCTGAATTTCTTCACAAGTCGAGTCATCGGTAGCAATTTGGTTTAGGTTGTCGAAATACAATTCTTCATAGAACTCTGGCCAGCGTTCGAGAATCTCATCTTTGTTGGTTAGAAAGGTTCCGTTTCTGTTTTTGATGCCCAAACTTATGGTTCTGCAGGGTTATTTGGAAGAAAGCAGTAANGTATTGAATATTTCCATCGTTGTTTTGGCCTTCCTCGCTTTCTCTTTCCCTCTACTCTGATATTGGTAACTCTCTTAATATCCTCTTCTCTTGCCCTCGGACACAAGTAGCCACTTTATTTAAGTTGCTTTCCTCACATTTCGTCCACCCCTGGCAGCTTTCAGGTTTCTTCATTTCTTCTGTGCTCTTCCGAGCTTATGGTATGGAGATATCTTACCATTCGTATTTCGGTGCTACTAAGGCTGTCCTCTAGGTCTTGTGTGAGGGACAGTATTTCATTGCCATACAGCATTGCTGGTCTTATGCATACTTTGTAAAGCAGCATCTTTAATCTCGTCGGTAACGTTTTGTCACACAAAATACCTGTCAGACTTCGCCATCCGTCTCATTTCTTTTCTGTCCTCTTTTCTTCTTCTACAACCTCCGTCTTTGTGTATGGTCGTGCAAAGATACTTTTCCTATCATACTCTTTTAGTCTTATATTCACTTGATCGTTAATCGGTACCAGATGATCTGTTTTTGACCTGCTCAGCTTCAGCCCTCTAGCCTCCAGCTTTATTATCCCCAGAGGATATCCCATTTTTTAAGATTGGCTGAATTTCTTCACAAGTCGAGTCATCGGTAGCAATTTGGTTTAGGTTGTCGAAATACAATTCTTCATAGAACTCTGGCCAGCGTTCGAGAATCTCATCTTTGTTGGTTAGAAAGGTTCCGTTTCTGTTTTTGATGCCCAAACTTATGGTTCTGCAGGGTTATTTGGAAGAAAGCAGTAACTTCTGGTTGTTTCAGTTGCTCTATGTCAGTTTTTGGAATATATTTTTTTCTTTGCGGCCAGGAGAAACTCAGTCTGACTTTTACACGTATCATGCGATGGTCTGATATGCCGGGGGAACTGAATGCGGAACTGTCTAGAACATTTAGGCTCACTCATGGTTTTCTTGAAAGGATGAAGTCTATTTGGTTTCTCGTCTTGCCATCGGGCGAGGTCCAAGTAAAGACCTTGTTTGAAACATGGTGTTGGTGACTAGCAAATCATTTTTCACACAAAATAGGGCAAGGAGTTCTCCTCTGGTGTTTGCAGTACTTGGGATATGTTTGCCAATTGCTGAAGGGAAAGTATTGTGCAGTTGACCTAGCTTACAGTTGAAGTCCCCCATGACGAAAAGGTGGTCTCTCTTCGGGATATCATTGAAAATAGATTGAATATCATCATAAAGTTCCAGGGTTTCTTCGTATGGGTGAGATGACGTCGGGAAATAGCACTGTATAAAAACCAGCCTTGAAAATTTTCCTTTCAGGGTTAGGAGGGCAAGTCTGTCAGATATTGGTTGATAATCCTCTATTAGAGGTAGACAGGTTTTATTTACAAGAAAGCCGACTCCGTTTGATCGTGAAGACTCATTGCTAGAAGAGGATAGCTTGTGGCTGGTTACTTCGTTGGTTTCGATTTTACCTTCTTCAACTTTTGTTTCTGAGAATCCGACAATGTCCCAGTTTATGTTGTTAAGTTCATGGATTATTGTTTCTAAGGAATGGTTATTAAGGTCATTGATTTTTTGTAGATTGTAGGTGCAGATGTTGAATGTTCTTTTAGGAAGTATTTTCTTTCCTCTGGTCGCATTTATCATACCAGTCCGAGACTGCTGATATGATCCCCTGGTTGCATCCGTCACACCAGTACGGAGTTGCTGATGCGTCCTCCTGATCGCTTGGTGAGGGTCCGGAGGTGGCCCCCTCTGGTCTGATTTACTATGGTTCGACATTTGATTCCATGTTGAACGATGTACAACATGATCGATGTAAAAATACTTAAAGTGTCCTTAAAATCTGTTTACAATTTAATGACACTAGAAACCTTGTTTATTGACTCTGAAACCAAATCTTAACACAAAAGACGAATACAAAAGTCGTACTTTTACCATTAAAATTTAATTATAGTTTCTTCTACCATTTATATAGTGTGTATGTATGAGATGGTGGACTACGTTTTTCATTTTTATAATGGTTTAAAACAGTATACGTGTTTTTTATAAGCATAATGTTTATAAGCATATTCAGGCTCAGATAGGACATTTTCTTAAGCATATGCTTAGCACATTTTCCAGCCTTGGTTTTTACTTTTGAAGTTGTTTTTTTTTTAGTTCCAAGCCTCACAAAACATTACAAAATGTGACAACTCCTAGAAAAAGATGCTATGAAACGTGTAAACAATGTCTTAGAAAATCGAATTAAGAACTCGAATCTATTCGCATTCGAAAACATTTTTTGAAAGTTAAAATTTGAAAACAAAACAAAAGGAACGTTAGTTCTGACTGTCTGATGTATTTCATGTCTGTACAGTTGTCCGAATAAAATATGTCAAAAGTGAGACTCAACAAACGAAAGCAGCCAACATTAGCTGCTTTTGGATTCAAGAAAAAGATTGTGCATCGTGGAATCGAGCAGGAGGTAAAAATGCTTTTGGAAGCAGTGGAAGTTTTGCTTCAATGTAATTACTTTGCTAATCAGTTTAAGAGCAGCCAAGGTTTGGCATTCCATATTAAAAGCATGCATAATATTATCTATGAAGCTCCACAGAAAAAAAAGAACAAAGTTGATTATGATGAACTTTTATCGTTTCAAGTTAAGGAGGTTGTTGATCAAATGGTAAACAGTGTGGTAGTGGCAGAAGCCAAGAGTTTAGTTAGGTGCGAGCAAGAACTCAGGGAAAAAAGGAAGGAGTATACAGCGGTTTACAAGGCAGCTGCAAATTGCGACTACGAAAGTGGAGAGCTGCAAGAAAGTGTAGCAGAGAAATTTGGCATCACTTAATCCTAAATTTCTCATTGATTGAAGAACAAACGATCTATTATGCAAGACGCGGCATCAGCACACCGTAAACCTTTTCGCAAAGATAGAAAAGCAACTAAGTATATCGATTGATATGATAAGCTTTGGGACAAATTTCAGTCAGTAAGGTCGAAAGGTCACCTAGTGAATTTTGCCTGGCTTTGGAGTAAGGCACGCCAATTAAAAGCAGAGATCGATTCAAAAGTTGAAATAAAAGCTCATGTTGTCGTGCTGTTCCTACAAAGACATCAAATCAGGATGCGGTCAAAACAAAGAAACAAGAAAAAACACAAGAAGGAGAAAATTCCAACATTGATAAAAAAGCATGCACGTTTAAAGGAAAATGTATCCGAACTGGTACAGAAGATCCAACATATGATACAAAGTGGGGACGATATCAACCACACGAAAGGTTAAACGTAGATCAATCACCTCTTCCATTCGTCGTTCATGGGAAACGCACATACGAGTATGTACCAGCAAAACAAGGATCGACTCACAATGCATGGATAACACAACCTGGTGCAGGATTGGAAAAACGTCAGTGCACACTTCAAGTTACATTCAGACCAGAGGGAAAGCAACCAAAGCTTGCTGCAATTTTCCATGGTAAAGGTAAAAGAATTTCAGCTGATGAAAAGCGTGCCTGGCACCCTGAAGTCGATTTGTTTTGGCAAGACAATGCCTGGTTAGACCACGAATCAGAAGGACAGCAACCAAAGAAGCTGGTGACAAAAACTAAAGAAGAACGACATCAAGGTATAATCTTTTTAACAACTGGGGGAAAAGTTACCAGCAATCTACTGAAAAGAAAGGTGATAATCAATGACAGCCACCTTTAAAAGACACTCTACAAGGTATTTGGAAAAACAAGAAAAAACTTCAAAACTGATTTGGTGGCAAGGACGAAATTTTAGATTTGGTCAATGTAAGAGATATACCACACTCCAAAATAATTACAAAATAAATTAATGCCAAGCAAATCCAGATATCTAGAAGTAGGTAATTTTCAGTTGTATATAAAAAGAGATGACGTCTGATCATTATTGAAGGAATGCAGTTGAACTAATAGCAGATGAAGACAATTAATAAGTGTGCTGGTGTTATACTGGCATGAGAGAGGTCTAGTCATTAGGCTGGAGATTGTTTTAGAAAAAAACACTGCTTTCTAAAGAATTTGCAGAGCCACTCAGATAAATATTAAATAACCCAGGAGATATTGAGAGAATTCACCATCTCCCTGTAAACGAAGTGATAGGAAAACAGCAAGACTTTGACAAACTTTTCCTCTTTTTTTTGAGCTTACAGGGAGAAAGCTCTATTAGAATGCAAAAACAGCTAAAATTTCGAAATCTGGTTGGTAAGATCTGGTTGATGTGGTGAACTGTATCGTAAGATTTATTTTACTGATCTTGGAGAGGAAACAAGCTGGAAATTTGCTGTTATCGCTCCTAAATTCAAAGAAGCCAGAAGTAAAAGAAGATAATGAAAACTGTTATTGCAAAGCTTCTAACAGGCATTCTTTTGAAATGGGTAAATGACAGCATAAGTTTTGTCATAATTCTAAAATCTCAATAACAATTGTAAATAGTTAAAGGTACAATAGATATAACATCTGCTTTCCATTAAACTTAAGAAAGAAGTATTCAAACGAACTTGTCACCATGTGGTCTTCATAGGTTGACATTCTCTTCCATCGAAGATTTTGGCAACTGCTCAAGAGATATAGTTGCCTCTTGGTATTGTATTAATCTTGTCCCAGCGCATCTAAAAGGCATATAAGCTCGTTTGCTATTGAATAATTCTTTTTAAAAAGGTTTGTTTCTTTCAAACTGTGTCAAACAGTCCTCCTTGTCCAATCTCCTATTATTATAAGTTACTTTTATATTAGAGGTGATATTTTAGGGTACTGATCAACGGTGGCTCATACAAATTTTGTATTCTGCTAAGCAATTCAATGTTTTCGATTTAGAAGCCAAAACGTATCCAGTATTTTTTTGGTTTTAATTTAACGTCATTTTCCCCAGTAACTAGGGCTCAGACAGTGCCCTTCACAGGGACTTGGATTTGGCAGTTAGGAATTTGTTGGCCGGATATCCTTCCTTACGCTAACCAATGGCTTTTTCTTTTATGAATTTCCAAAGTCTCCCGTTCGGGAAATCGAACCCGCATTTCTTAGTTACGGTGCAGTTACACTACCTATTAAGACACGGCTCCTCTAAAAAGTATCCAGTATAGGGCACGATAAAAAATACACTTCTTAATTAAAAGTGCTTCACCACCACAGAGTGCTGTGGATTTGGAAAGAGGTAGGCAGTAGAAAATAAAAATAAAGAATATAGTTCTCAAGAGAAAAACAAACGTTTTCTGATAGTACAGTAAAGACTAAGATAAACATTAAAAACGATTATGCCTCTCTGAGTCAATTGAATATATTTCCAGGTAAGTAAAAAGGACAGATCCAACACTGTGAAAAATTATACTGACCTAGAGATCATGATGTTGCAAGCTCTTAGACTAGAAACTAAAATCTTCATCTAAAAAATCTTTTTTTAACCTTAAAAACACTGAAATCTTTTAAGGAGAATTTCAGTCACACGCGAAAAGCTCTCTGAGAAGGCTGAATGAATCATCAAATACCAACCACAGTCATCCACAAAGTATTCTTGACAGCTGCATTTCCAGCCCTGATACGTACAGTTAAATGTAGCTGATACACCGGTAGGTAACAAAGAGTCTAGTACATTTACTTGCTTCACCCGAGAGTCTCTCATTGCAGAAAAAGGTCTCGAAATCATAGAAAGAAAAGGTTTTTAATCCATAGAAACCATACTCGTTAAAATAACCCCGAGATAAGCCATATCAAAGAAATGGATAACACACAGATATTTGGAGAACTAATCTATTAAAAAATATATAGCAGTAATACCGAGCGTAAATCCCGAGCGCTCGAGGCTAACGCTCAATAAAGTTATAAAATGGGCATAAAGAGAACATATAAAGACCGTAAATACGGTAACAGATGGTTGGGAAGGGAGATTTTTTCGACTCAGGTTGAACTGATTATCTTCATAGATTTCTTTCTTTCTTCAGGATTAGGTCAATTTCTCCTCTGTTAGGCTCTCTAGACATCCTTTGCATGATATCCATAGGATAAAATAACCTTCTGTAAACGAGATGTCTGGAGAAACAAGAAAAATACCAACGATGGAAAGGTTATCGTCCACCTCATAGACAGTAATTCATACAGCATTCAAATACTAAATAACAGTGGCTTTTTTCTTTCCATCGAGATACAGTCTGATGACATTACCATAATGATACCATGCCGTAAAACATTGCAATGTAGCTTCGAGGCTATTTTTGTCATTAATCTCGAGAATCGGGAAAAAAACTAACTTTCTTTTAAAGGTTTTAGAAATATTTCAGCTGTTTAAAATCCCTGTAACCTTCCTTTCTTTTCTGGCGAAAATCATACAAGGGTTTACAATTGCCATATTTGGTAAAATATTGGATAGTAGTTAATAACTTCCAAAACAACTTTGCAAGTCTTTTGTTTTGGAGATGCAATTATTTGTGAGAGACTCTAATTCTTCAGGATACATTCTCATGCCATCTTCTTTTTAACGTGTCTCACAGCTTTTTACTAAGGGTTTGAAAAAGTTTGAGTTTGTATTTACTGACTTTATTACCCATCGTTACTAGAACGAGTGAAAGATATTAATTATGTCTTTATGGGGCTTACCTAAAAGTAAAATATAATCTGTACCCATAGTTATCAAAGAATTTATGAAAACATTACCTTTCATTAGTTACACGCAATAGGGCTAAAATGCATTGAGATATGTTATGAAAACGAGAAGTAAATCATACCGCCTCGTCCGTCGCGCGGGTCAACAAGAGACGCGTCCCTCAGGGAGAGACCAGCCTGAGGTCGAAAAGTATACGACTCGGTCTAATTCCTCCTCTGCGAATGATCGGCAAGGTAATCAGAACCAGGATATCCCTAACCCTGAACCTGCAGTGATGCCCACAAGGTCAAAAGAAACTAGAGTTAGATGGTGTACAAAGGATTACAACAATGTTCTAAGAGCATTTTACATTGCTCAAAAGAACCCTAAGAACAAACTGCTTTGAATGCAGAAAAAATAGTAAGAAAAGAAATAATGCAAAAGATCGATGCTAATAAACTTGCTAATGTACGTCGAGATATTTTTAGAAATAAACGGTTGAATGATGCACAAATTCATCGAATACGGGATGAAATTCGAAATGAAACTACTGTAGAATCTGAGGTTGATATTGAACGTGAAAGTCGAGAATCTATAATTGAACTTGTAAATTTGACACCTGCACTGATTGAGAATAGAAATAAGTGAAGTGAGAGAAGGAACTAATGAAGAAATAGTTAGAAACGTGCACATGGTTGAAGTTGTTGATGATTTCTTTGAAAGAAATAAAAAAAAAGATTCAGGCTGCCCGTGAAGACATAATACGTGAACTTGCAATGACTGAAGAAACTGAGATAGAAAATAGGGACACACTGCCTGAGCTAACATTCTGTTCAAAAATAAACTTTACTATTAAGCTTTATAACGTTGCTCTTAGCGAGATAGTTAATGAAACCCAGAAAGATTTAACCTCCATCAACAATCTAATATACTCAACAGCAAAAGCTGCCACCCAAAAGCTAGGGACTAAAATA
>RDPX01000059.1:1129719-1189088 GCA_003991215.1 Morbakka virulenta | reverse complement strand
CCTTGCTGTACCAGTTGTACAATACAGCTACAACAATATAAACTGGAACCCTCCTCACATTAAACGTATGGACTGTAAAACTAGAAAACTATTCACGTCAAATGGTATGCTCCACCCCAAAGCAGATATTGATGGTCTCTATTTGCCTAGATGCGAAGGAGGACGTGGACTTTTACAACTTGAAATATCATATCCCACAGGACCTTTATCTTCCCCAGTTCACTGGGGTGACCCGGTAGGTAATTGTACTGAAACTCATACATAACGAAATGCTTCATAATAATAATTATAATAATAATAATAATAATAATAATAATAATAAGAAGAAGAAGAAGAAGAAGAAGGAGAAGAAGAAGAAAAGCTCATATACGTTGGAAAATATTCAAATAAAAATCAAAAAGCAAGTTAAATTAATTTTTTTAAAAAAGTTCATCTACCATTTTTCAGCCTTGAAAATTTATTCAAAGCTTTCCGTTAAATCCATGTAGCTCTGCAATAATTTTAGCATGAGACGTTAGCATTGTCAATGGATTTAGTCTTTACTGTTCCACTGAAGTCCTTAAAAAAAATTCTCTGTACCGTTAAAAATATCGCCCTGCCTCGGAGCATAAAATCAGAGTAGCGAGTGCCAATCGAACAAATTTAGAAGTATTTGAGAATATTTCTGTGACATTATTATTCAAAAAGAATGAAAGCAAATTTCCAACATTATTTTAATGTATGAATAGTTTCTTATTGTAAATATCTTTAGTTTCATTCGTATTCTTCCTTTGATCAGCGTTCGTTAATTTGAACAACCCACTGTCAGGGTTGTGTTCGGGAATTCAGTACGAAAGGTCTTAAAAATGTGAAGGGGTTATCAGCTTGTAGGCCTCTACGTATTCAGTGTTCACCAATCGATCTCTTCACCGAAGACAAGCTAAATCGCATGCTTCCTTTGCAGTAAAATTGATCTAACGTTTGTCTTGTACTCAGATAGCCGACCATTAATTCCATTGCTACGTATCTGGATAACTTCAGTGAATGTGTTGGCTGCAAAAGAAATTTGTACAATGCTAAAAATTCTAAATTCAAATATTGAAAACAAAGTCTGAATGTAAGGGTAAGGACTGATGAAATAAATAAAAGAAAAACAGAAATTTTGAATCCTCAAGTCATCTTTTCAAGCCATTTGCTTCAGATATTCAGGTATTACCACAACCATTTGTATTAATTACAGTAGAAAAACATGGTCAGTAGGCAAGGTCTGACACAGGGTCCCATGCAATGGAGAAATAAGACGCCTCCTTCCCTAAACTTGTCTTGGATAGCACCTTAATCAAGTGCTAGCAGCCCCTAAGCTCCCCCTTACCAGGGTCGTGGAAGCCTGGAAAAATGAAAGGGGAGTTGCGATAATCAGTGCAGGCGGCATACAACTTCTAGTCAAATCAACTATACGGACAACAGACAGAGAAATCATGCAGGATCATCCGAGGCCCGGGTCAACAATGGCCGCCATTGCCACTGATGGCCCTCATTGTGGTAATGGAGACTATGGAACCCCCGGATCAACGGAAAAAACCAGGTAGAAAGCTTGTCAGACGGAAAGAGAACGTAGAAAGTGGAGTAAAATGGATGTGAGGGAAGGGACCTTGAATGTAGGAATGATGACACCAAAGAGTCAGAAGATGGCAAATGTGATGAGCAAGAGGAATCTGGACATCCTCTATGTGCAGGAAACAAGATGGACAGGTAGTAATGTCAAGAACGTTGGGGGAGGCTTTCATACTGTACTACATTGTGATGGAAAAAACCGGGAATAGAGTGGGGGTGATGTTGAGTACATAAGCTGTGTGCTGGAAATTATCAGGAAGTTGGACAGGCTGATTGCAATGAAGATCGAACTTGGACAGGAGATAGGTATCATAAGTGCATATGCACCACAGGTAGGGTACGAACAAGAGCATAAGGATGAGTTCTGGAATGGGCTGGAGTACTAGGTGAATTGCCTGCTAAGCACTGAACGTAGCACCAAAGGGGCTTAGTTGAACGAAGATGTTGGTAATGGCAATGATGGGGACAGGCTAGTGATGGGAAATCATGGGCATGGACAAAGAAACGGGAATTGGCAGAGGATTGTATACTTTGCCCTCAGCACCAAATGGTAGTGGTCAACTCGTACTTCAACAAAAGGGGTAACAATCTGGTATCTTATGAGAGTTGGGACAGGAGAAACCAAGTCGATTACATCCTGTGTAGAAGAAAATCTTTCAAGGATGCGAGAGACTGTAAGGGTATCCCTGATGAGGCAGGAGCTAAACAACACCTCGTAGTCATTGGAGGTTTTTACTTAAAAAGAAAACACCAAAGGGCAGAGAGGAGCGAGCCACGGATCAGGTGGTGGAAATTGAAAACTCTAGAGAGTTGTTTGGACTTCTGCAAAACCGTGCTGGCCAAACTACCGGAGGATATTAAGAAAACATAAAGGAAGACAATATCCACAGCTATGAGAGGGGCATCAAGGAGTGTACTGGGAGTGTCATCTGGTCCTAAGAAAGAATACTTGGATAACTAATGGTAGATCAAAGAGGTACAGAATGCCATTGCCAGTAAAATGCAGGAACGGAAGGAATTATTTAAGAGGAAGGACGATGAGAGTAAAAAGCAGTATGATGAAAGTAAAAAGTCGGCTAAGGTAGCGATTGCATAGGCAAGGGAAGGCACTTATCCTGAGCTCTATAAGACCCTCCACGATAAGAGCTCAGAGAATGAAGAGTACAGACTGGCAAAACAGAAGGACAAAGCGAGCAAAGATGTACAGCATGTGAGAATGGTAAGAGGAGACGACACTAAAATCTTGACAAGTAGAGAAGACATCTTGGAAATGTGGAAGCAATATTTTGAAGGCTTGATTAATGTGGAGAATCCCAGAGAAGAAGATCTGAAGAGTAGATTGAAAATGGAAGAGAGATGTCGGACATAGACAAAACGGAAGCAAGCAAGACCATGAAGAAGATGAAGAAAGGGAAGATAGTCTGTCCAGACAACAAACTGATGGAGGCATGGATCGCCATGGGTGACACTGGATTGTAGTTTCTGGCCCAGTTATTCAACAAAATCCTCAGGGAAGAACCATTGCCAGCAGAGTGGAGAAAAAGTACCCTTATTCCGATCTACAAAGAAAAGAGCCACACCCAGTGCTGCGAGAACTACCGCAGAATCAAGTCCATGAGCCATGCCATGAAGCTGTGGAAGGGAGTGATTGAGGCGAGGCTTTCTGGATCGTCACCATCAGTGAAGAACAATTTTGCTTCACGCCAGGCAAAAGTACCACCGATGCAATATTCGCGCTTAGACTCAACAGCTTGTTTGTGTGTTCATAGACCTGGAGAAAGCCTACGATCGGGTACCTAGAGAGAAGGTGTGGTACTGCATGAGGGCCGCTGGAGTGCCAGAGAAATACAACAAAGCAGTACAAAACATGTACTCGGATTGTGCTACCTTTGTTAGGTGTTCAATGGGAATGATAGCCGGTTTCATAGTGGGAGTTGGATTGTACCAGGGGTCTACTCTAAGCCCCTTTCTCTTCACCTTGATTGTTGACTTTCTTACAGAAGAAGTGAGAAAAAAACTGGAGCATTGCGCTAGAAAGGAGAGGTCAGAGAGTGGGTAGAGCAAAAACCTAGTTTTTGTGCGTGAACGATATAGAGAGGCAGATTAAGATCACCATGGATGGGATTGATGTCAAGCAAGTGGAGGAATTTAAGTACCCGGGTTCGACATTGGAAAGTAGCGGAGACTGTGGAAAAGAGGTGCAGTGGAGGGCGCAGGCAGGATGAAATAGTTGGTGCAAGGTGACAGGGGTAATGTGTGACAAAAAGATGCCAACATAAATTAAAGCTGAGATCCATATGACGTTGGTACGACCAGAAATGATGTATGGCATGAAGACAGTCACGCTCACTAAGAAGCAGGAAAAGAAAATCAAAGTTAATGAGATGACGATATTTAGATTCTCCATTGGAAAAATGAGAATGGATAAAATGAGTAGGAGTGGCCAAGCCAGGTTATAAAATAAGGGAATTGAGGTTAAGGTGGTTCTGTCACGTCATAAGAAGAGAAGTGAAATATGTGGGCGGGAGTATGATGAGAATTACACTTCCGGGAAAGAGGAAACATGGGAGACCAAAAAGGAGGTTTACCGACTCGGTGAATGAGGATATCAAGATGGTGGAAATCTCTGCAGAAGACACCAGAGACAGATAGAGACTAAGGAAAGTAGTCCGCTGTGGTTACCCCTTCTTTCAGCTTACACAAGCTGAAAGAAGAAGAAGAAGAAGAAGAAAAAGAAGAGAATAGAAAAACATGCAATAAAGTCTGCTTTCATTTTTCAAGTGCTATTTATTGTTCGGCTATAGTGTTGTTCTTCTTTAATTTAACTGAAACATTCTTTTTTGGTGACATTGAAAATCAGTTTGAAAACAAATTGAATTTGCAAAATGTAGCTTTATTGAAGAAATAAAAGTTGTAATTTTCTGCATAATAGCATTCAGCTGATGCGCATAACAGTTGAAGAAAGAGCGTATGGGTACTTCGCCGGAACTTTAACTTGTACACCTCCAGTTCTACTACTCATCACAGGAGCTTCATCGTACACCTGGACAATCATTGTTTTTTATTTGATGTGATTCAATTTCATTAAAGATCACTTCCTTAAACCTTTTGCAGTGTTATCATCTGGCTGCAAAAATCCACGAGATCGTTATTTCTACACCTATAATTAAAACAGCTTGCGTGATGCAAAATATATCCATTGAATCATCCACTTATATAAAGACAAATGAAATTGCTTGTATATCTTTGTGCAAAGTTTTTTTTATTCATCTAACATACAGTCTAATACTTTGCAATGAATTTTAAAGATTGTGTTTTCAAAGCTGTTAACTTTTCAAGATTATCCATAAGTTGACCAATAAATGATGAAATGGATCCAAAAAAACCTTAGAAACTCACCTTTTTAGGAGAGTTTTTACTTTTGTCATGGCTTTGGAGGTGAAATTGGTGAGTCTCACAGAATTTGATTCAATTTATTACTTAATGGAAAATGTGACAATTTTTATTCATTTCTTTATGATGTCGCTGAACTGTTAAACGATGGCCTTAGTTCATAGAGAAAGATATACTTTTTCTGCCTGTAGTGCCCTATCGTATGACATCGATAACCAGTTTACAACCAATGGCTTTTGCTTTCCATACCTTTAATGAGTTACAGCATTAATTTCCAACTCTATTTTGCAATTTTCTGGAGAAATGTAATCCTCTACCTTCCTATAACGTTCCAGTGTCTTTAGTCTCGTTCGTATGGTGCTCATTGCATTTCAAAAAATTGTTTTTACATTTGAAAAAAGAATGTTTCTTACAATTCCAATTATTTGTTTGAACTCCCTGTCTGACAAACCATCTGATGTAATCAAGCTTCCCAAATGCGTTAAGTGATTCACTATCTTTATTTTTGTGTTGCAAACCCAAGTGTTACATCTGGGTTTTTAGCACAAAAATTTACTAATGGTTACTATCATATACTCCGTCTCCGTTTTGTTGACACATAAATCCTTGTGTGCACTCTCAAAAACAGCTACCAAACCTTGGAATTGCTCCATCGATCTTGCTAACAGAACTATATCATCCGCACAGCGAAATTTATTGATATTGTTCCCTCTGACGACGAACTATGGTACATCTTTTTTCTTTTTTAATATTCTTATACTGTAGAGGTTAAATGTGTCAAGTGAAAACACGAAACCTTGCCCTATCCCCTTCAATCTTTTTTATATTCTCCCTTTTGATATTTCCGGTCTAGTTTTGTTTCTTGTTCTGACCATCAGTATTCTCAATAATATTTCCACTTAATGACTCATTGTGCTAATTGTCCTGTACAGTTTACATTCTGTCGCAGCTGACTTTATCAGTAATGCCAAAAAGATGTATTAAATAAGCTTTGCAAGAATATTTTCACATTCATAAACCTCGTAAAGGTCTTTCGTTAACTTTTCAATGCCAAAATCGTCTATGCATTTGATTAGTTCTACAGATATCTCATCTGGGCCCAATGCTTTCTAATTTTTCAGTTCATTAATTGTTGCTTGAACTTCAGATCGTAAAATCTTTGGATTTGTCATGTTAATCCTTATAGCTAGCCTTTCACCTCTTTCATCATGAATTAAGTCTGAAATGTATTTAAAAGCCCTTATTATTGCCCTTTTTTCTATGATTATGCTTTCATCCTTTGCCTTCTACCATCCACTTATTGACAGTACTTTTTGTGAGTGATATCACTGATATTTCATTTGGATTACACTGGTCTGTGACAGTTTGCCGGATGACATTATTTTTCTACGTCTTATATAACTTTGATACGCTGATCACGAATATGAAGTCAGATTTTTCCAATCACGTCTCATTTTTTTTTACAGCAAATTTTTTTTTCAAGTTTTCGCAAATATTACGAGAATGAGACACCCACTCTTACCAGTAAAAAATTATTGACAGCACTAAATCTGTTCCTGTTCAATTACGTGCTGTGTAAATTATCAAAACGTTTACTGCAATGGACAACAGAGGTCACTGCCGTGCAGACACAACTATCAAAGCTGAAACCAGCTTGCATGTATTCCGTCATTCGTGAGGCATCTGATTCTGTAACTCGATCCGACTTGGGCCGATATCATCGAATTGTACACTGGGCTATTTGTGGGTTCTTATGTCGATTAGCGTGTGGTAATACGAACCCAACTTGTACTTTGTAATCCAACAGCCCCTGAGTTCAAATTTATTGAACATATCACGCAGGCCAATAGTTCTCAATGCTGGCTCCGAGAATTTCAGTAGAACTGACGCTCTGCTATCAACAACCATGAACAGAAAATGCAAAAATAATCCTGATAGATTTTGCTACATTTGTGGTCAAGTTATGTTCAGTGGACAAGCCTGCACAATTTCAACCTTTGTAAAGAAAAGCTACCATGCATATTTCGGGATCAAACTTGGAGACCAAGACAAAGATTTTGCCCCTCACCTTGCCTGCAAAACGTGCGTGGAAGCTCTGAGGCATTGGGCTAATAGAAAACAAAGCAGTCTTCCATTTGGAATACCGATGATCTGGAGGGAAGGTATAGATCACGTCACTGACTGCTACTTCTGCATGACCAACATCACCGGTGAGTCAATCTCAATGTTCGGTTTCTCGTTTCGTATGCACCAGGGACACTGTTTTTATGCTAGTAAAATCTGAATTTATGCTAGTAAAAGCAAATTATGCTAGTAAATCCTTGTTGTATATGCATGTGAAAATTAAGTCAAAATGACAAAGAGTCAATTTTACGCAGTAATTCTTCACGAAACTACAAAGTAGAAGTAAAATGTGTATGAAAATACTGCATAAATGAAACCTGCATATTGATTGCTGCAGAAGTTCCGAAAATCACCAACTATAAGCATAAATTTAATGCTAGTGGACAAAAATTATGCTGTTTTATGCTAATAGCACAAAATTATGCCTTTTTATGCTTTTATGCTAGTAGGGTAAAATTATGCCTTTTTATGCTTTTTATGCTAGTAGCATAAAAGCAGTGTCCTTGGTATGCACACAGTTCAAACTCCCCATGTGCAAGGAACTTCACAGCAATGCTCTGTCTCTCTGAGGTCTCGAAGGCTTTTTCACCTTCCAATGAGGCAATAGTTAAGTGTAGCCTCAAGTGTAACAATAAACCCATTTAAATACTTGTGGAGATATTTACAAATTCTATTTAATCACTTTCAGGCTTCACTAAGAAGACCAAAGGTCGTATCATATACCCCGACGTCCGATCCGCCGTGAAACCTCAACCTCACGACGCCAATACTCCGGTTCCTACCCCTCCGGCCGATGTGGAGGAGTGGTCGCTAGAGGAAGAGAAATCCAGTGAATGCACTGGTGAGAGTTACCAAGAGTCATACGAGCCCCACCCTGATGCATCGCATCCCAGACCACTAACACAAGAAGAGCTCAATGATCTAGTGAGGGACTTGGCTCTCTCCAAAGAATCCTCTCAGCTTCTTGGATCGCGATTACGGGAAAACAATCTCCTTCACTCCGATACCACTTTCTTCTGGTATCGAGATCGCGACAAGAACTTTCGGGCCTTCTTTACTAACGATCTGGATAGCCGTTTGGTCTATTACAACAATATTTCGGGTCTAGTTTCAGCATTAGGGCTGGAATATGATGCCAGTGATTGGAGATTATTCATCGATTCCTCAAGCAAAAGTTTAAAGGCTGTGTTGCTTCACAATGGAAACAAAGTGGCGTCCGTCCCCGTAGCACACTCCGTGCACTTGTCGGAAAGCTACAAGACCATGCAGACCTTGCTTTCCGCAATCAAATACGATCTACATAGCTAGAAAATCTGCGGAGACCTCAAGCTGAGAGTAATCGGAACACGGCTGTCAGTGATTTGCAAACATAACTTTGTTAATTGATGATTGCCGTTTTATTTGTCCATTGCAACCTGTGTGCTTATTATATTTTTTATCATTTCAGGTACTCTCGATCCTTTTAGGACAACAAGGCGGATACACCAAATATCCATGCTTTATTTGTCTCTGGGACAGTCGGGCTGATAGCCAGCACTACGCTAGGCGAGAGTGGTCACAGAGAGGAGCGCTGGAACTGGGCTCAAGAAACATCGTCGAGAAAGCTCTTGTCAACCCCAAAAATGTATTGCTTCCACCGCTTCACATAAAACTAGACCTCATGAAAAACTTCGTAAAAGCTCCTCCGAAAGACGGCAAGGCAATCGCTTTCTTAAAAGAAAAATTTCCTCGCCTCATTATAGCGAAAATCGAAGCTGGTGTGTTTGATGGCCATCTTCTCTCCAGCCACCAGGCTATTGGAGCTCGCATGTCCATCAAAATGCACTTTTTAAGCTCGCATCTGGACTACTTCCCAAGCAACTGTGGCGACTACAACGATGAACAAGGCATTCCATCAAGACATTCGGGTGATGGAGGAGCGATACCAAGGACGCTGGGACGTTTCTATGCTCTCTGATTACTGTTGGTGTCTCAAGAGGGATATTCCTCAAGCCCGGCACTCCAAAAAATCCCGAAAGAGGCCATTCTTGCCTGCGTGACTAACTTGATCATTCATTGGACCTCTATTTTGTTAATGTCGTGTGTTTTGTAATTTCCCAGATCTTTAAAAATTAGTATCATCGTCACATAAATATAAAATTCACAAAATGCGAATTTCATGTGTATTTAAATTTTTTTAGAAATGTTGTGAAACAAAATCTGTACGTGATGGAGAAAAACCGATTGCATATTTGAATTCAGCGTGTCAGAAAGATACAAAATCAGTCCGAAAAGACTCATCCATCGAGATTTTTTTAAAAACGCAGACCCATTGCAATTTTTGCCAAATCTCTTCTCCTCCAAAAAAAATGCAGGGAAAACAAAATATACATTTTTAAGCTGATCGCTAGCCAATATTTTTCTCAATAAAAAACTGAAAACGAATGCACGACTTGTTCTGACGGATTGTATGGTGGGAATGTCCTTCTGATATTTAGGACCCAGCCTTTTCATTTCAAGCTTTTTCTTTGTAATCAGACGTTGGAAAAGGTTCTTCAAGAGATAATCAAAGTTATTCATGTTGACTCATAAAAGGGTATATGAACTTGATAAAATTACACTCACAATTTTCTTTATTAACTGTTCTCCCCTCACCTTGGAAAAACTGTGTAATTAAAGAAAAAAAGACATCCATTCAAACTTCTATGTTGGCAGAGTCCGGTTTTCTTTGGTTTTTTTTAACTGAGTTGAATTAAAAAGGTAAAACGAAATGTACCCCGAATGATGACAAAATTCACCACAGTCAGCCAATGGGAAATCGAAATCAAATAAGTAGAATTTTATTGATTATATGTTTTATAACGGGAAGAAAGTATCACGATCAATCATAACTGTTGACATCGAAAGGATTTTTTAAAAACTATGGTGAGGAATTCAATAATAAGATGTTTAACCGTGTATGGATCAAAGTAGTTTCTGTTGGTTAACTCTTGTGAAAGGAAAATTACATTTTCACGACGATTTTTCAACTGATTCAATGAATTGAAACTCAAAAATGTAATAAACAGATTGAACCCAATATAGATAAAAACTCTGTTAGAAAATTTCTTGGTCGGGCACTCCCTAATCAGCCCCACCTGACACGTTCCCACTGGTTGATTGTCCTTTCTCATTGAAGGTTTGAAGAAAACTGCGTGTAACAGGTTGTAATAAGAATACAAGATTTACGTAAAAACAATAAAGCATCTTTGATAGCTCCCTAGAGACCCTCTCTAAAGGACCAGTCAGGTTGAAATTCCTTACATGTATTTCTATCTCGCAATGGGTAGAGGTATTTATTTTAATTACTTTGTATATATAATGAACATATTCTTTTAAAATCTCTCCTATGGGATTTTTTAAAATTGTTTTTACAAAATGTTTATTAATAATATTGTAACATAGCTGTAAAGCTCATTTGTGATCTAGCACTAAAGATTCTTTTGAACTTATTTTTAAAGAAGTTGTCGTTTATTTTGAACATACAATGCTTTGGCTTATCTTATTACAACAACATCGGTACCATTCTACACAAAAGTTGACGTTTTAGTTGCAGAATGACCTAGTTAAGAAGATTGCCATACCAGCTCACTTACTAGTGATAACGGTCATCAAAGCTCTCTATATAATTGAAATAAAATGCAACGTATTTTCTATTTGTTTTCTGACATTTTACTGTATAATCTCCTTCTTCATTGTATCTAAACTGTTGTCTATGAACGTCTTGGGAAATTAATGTAATGTCTGAAATAGTATTGAAGTTAAATTTTGTATATTCATGATGAATTTCCAAATTTATTACAAATGGAAAGCTTAACCCAGGTACTGCTTATATGGATACATTTTCTTGGCCTTTCTCAGTACTGCCGGATGGCCTCGAATTGAAACTTGAGTTTCTCTTCTCTCTTTGGAACTGCGTGTTATTAGATATGATAAGGTTTGCTTTAACGCCTTTCTCGAAGACAATGAATAAACCAGAATACTTTGAGCTTACACTTACATATAAGCGATTCTTACTTTCACATAGCTAAAATCTTATTTTCCAATATTTCTAAACTATTCTACTTTAATTAAATCAATATCGGTTTTAGTTTTCACAGTATTCGCAATGGCTGTTTTCTAATTTCCTCCCTCTAAATTCACGTAAGGATAAGAATTGCTTTCTGTATTGTTACCTCTTGCTGGGCCAATATTCTTTTCCAGCAACTAGTATGAGGGGTCCAACTCGAAAGATAATCTCGTGTTTTTTCAGTACGAAAACAATCAAATTTGCAATTTGNTAACGAACGTCCAAAAGGCATAGCTAATTTTAATACTACCAGATGATGAAGATAGTCTCTGAACTCAAGGTTGACATCTCAACCGAAGGTGTATACTCAGGATGTTTTATGTGTATCCACACAAATCCAGAAAAGCCTGTTGTCTTCAGAAAATACTCTCTTAATCTTTAAGTGTTATCAGGGGACTTCGTTCTGTTTTTCGTTTTCTAAAGTCCTTCCTTCATTCTTATTCCCATTACATCCTGGCTTTGTGAGGCCAGTCTCAATGACAGTGCTAATAAAATTGGTCTTCTTGTTCATGGCTATTTATCTTTGTTTCTACTAGAATTTTACCGCTCATCCTCATGGTTTTCCTATCCATGCTATCCAGGATCTTCCAACTGTTGTGATAAAAAAAGCTCAAAACTAAAGATAATCCTTACATTACTTTAGATGGCCTCCCCTTCAGACTGGTTGCTATCTATTTTTTGAATAGATATTTATCTTCTTATTTTGCTCAGTTATTGATAAGATATCAAACTTCATTGACAAGGCTCTAGACAAGCATGACATTGCTGAAATCTTTGTCTTATGTAACTTCAATACTCATCGAATGACCAGATTAGCTCAATTTCATAAGAGTGACAAACCTAGACAAGTTTCTTACAACTTCTCCTTTGTTCATGATGTTGCAAGAAGCTGTTGATTTTCCCAGACGTTTTCCTGATTCAGACGCAGAAAAACGTTCTCTTTGACTTTTGCTCCTGTGTATTGTACAGATTCGTTTTTACATTCTTTTAGACTTTCTAATCATAGAGTTGTCACTTTATAGCTCAATGCAACTGTTTCAAGTCTTGTTGACAAGAGACATCATCGTAAAAGTTTTCACAATTTCTTCGTAATATTTCTTGGGATTCAATCTTGAGCAAATCGAATTCTGATGCTGCAACTAAATCCACAGAACGGGTTCACCTTGCTATTGAAAAATTTGTACCTAGTTGTAGTTATAAAAGTCAAAACTCAATTCCTTCCATGAATTAATGTTCAATGTTCTTTTGCCATTGCTCATCGCAACGATTTTTATCTTTGGTTTTAGCAAAAGGCAACTGATGAATGTCAGGTTTATTTTAGAAAAACTAGAAATGCTTGTCAAAAGGTATTTCTCATGCTAAACCTCTCCACGCTGAGGGAGTTTGTAAATTCATTTCTTCTTGCAAACTTTAGAATAAAAATTTGTGAAAGAATATCAATAGTGATTTTCATTTTCACAACTCGATTATTCCTCCTTTTTTATGGGCCTCGGGTTTTCTCTTTCTCTAGAGAAAAGGCTAATTGATTTGCTAGATAGGTTGCTGCCAAAATCTTCACTTAATATCACTGTTATTTTTTTTGCCAGAGATCCCTCTGCAGACTGATTAGATTTTGGACTCTGCTGTCATACGTATAAAGTTGGCTGCCAAGGCTATTCAAGAGCTCCATTAGTCCAATGATCCTAGTCTAGATTCGACTCCGTTGGATTCACTGAAAAAGTGTGTATCTGAACTATCTTCTTTGCTACCCAAACTTTTTAGTCCTTTCTTATTGGAGTCCCAATTTCCGTCCTCCTAGAAGGTTTTTTTGTTGACTTTGATTTCAAGAATACAAGCAAATAACGACCCGTAAGTTTTTTTGTCACTAGTAAGGCATTTGAACACCTGATCAACAATGCATTGATAGAGTTCATGGAATGCAACTAAAATTCTTTATAGCATATTTTGTCCACGTCCAGTTTTCATTCTTTCCTTCTCACCTCTTTATAGAACAGAAATTTGTTAGAATGATATAATATTCTGCGGTGGCCTAGTTAATTTGTTTAATCTGAATGTAGCCTCCGTGCTTTCCATTCATTACACTAAGTGGAGGGTGGGCCAATACATTTCTTGTCAATTTACAAAGTAGTAGTTATCACACAAAACATACCCACATAATTAACATTATTTATAAAATCTAGTTAAACCACACATATTTCACAGCAGGTATTTTACTTTAATTGTTTTACCAGTTTGCATCAGTGTTCTACTGTGACCATTCAGTCAATCAATCTTGGTGCCGTGCCAGAATTTTGGCGTAGGCGGCACCCATGACATTCTTTTCTTGGCAGTTCTTCAGACCCTTAGAGAACACAGTGGGTCTCCAACCAGTTGCACTTTTTAATATTGTCCATTACGTAGTTCTTTCTTTTCCCCTTAATCATTTTCCTTCTACACGGCCAGTCAGTACAACTTCTTTACGATCGTCTGTAATAAACATCTATTAGTCCCTGCCTTACGCAGAACGTCCACATTGGTTTTCCTGTCTGTCCATAACACCCTCAACATTCTCCTTAGAAATCACACTTCATCTGCTCTACTCCTTTCCTCCAGACTCTTAGTAATAGTCCCACTCTCGCAACCATATAATAGAATTGACTGTACGTAGCATTTAAGTAGCCTAATTCTAGTTTCGATCGTCACACTACTTGACCGTAGAACTTTCTCCAACATTTTAAAGTACGATTTTCCAAAGCCAATTCTTCTCTTAATGGTAATTCGTGTGTCCTTATCGGCTATGAATCTATACTGTTCTTTTACTACCCATCCAACTGTTCGACCCCGAATCCTACCTAGAAAAACTTCAAGAATCAGCTATGTTAGTTGGCTCATTAAGCTGATTGTTCTGAAAAAAGGTTTTTCAATAGATTAATATCCTGTCAATCCAGATCTAATGCTTCCAGGATTTCAAACAAAGGTTCATGTCTAACTCAATCAAAGGCTTCCCGATAGCCAATGAAACCAACGTGTACTTTTTTTTGCATACTAACTCGCTTTCTCTATTACTATTTTCAGTACGAAGATAGTAATTCGTGTGTCCTTATCGGCTGTGAATCTATACTGTTCTTTTACTACCCATCCAACTGTTCGACCCCGAATCCTACCTAGAAAAACTTCAAGAATCAGCTATGTTAGTTGGCTCATTAAGCTGATTTCGCATTTCGTAGCCCCTGTTTTCTTAGGAACAGTGATAAAGATAGGTCTGGGCATCATCTCTGAAAAATGATTTTCCGCATAGATTTTATTTACAAATCTTGCTATTTGTTCTATTCCAAACTCTTCTAGTGCCAAGGTTGTTTCTGCGAAAAGCCCTTCCGGGCCCCCAGCTTTACCTCTTTTCATGTTCTTTGCAGCTTGTTCTATTTCCACTTTAAAAAAATCGGGTTGCCTCCTTGTTTCTGGGAAATATTTCTTTCTCCTCTGTTATCAGCAAACAACTCTTCTATATACTCTTTCCATCGATTTAACATTTCCTCTTGATTAAGCAAAATAGTTCCATTCTTTGCTTCAATGCAGCTGGGTGTAACACTCTTTTTACTTGAGGTTAACTGTCGCACTATGTCATGCAACTTTTGTGCGTTGGTCTTCTCCATTCGTTCCAGTTCTTCGCTCTGTTTCATATACATACACTCCTTCGCTTGCAGACATTTTATACTCATCTCCATGTTTCATCTGTTGTATTCTTCTGACCATCCCTTTACCGTTCTAAGCTTTTCCATTAGTTCTATAATCTCGTCCGTCATCTATTTCTGCTTCTCCCTTTGTGTTGTTACAGGAGGTATGATTTCTTCAGTAGCTTTATTAATTGCCGAACAAATTTGTTCATAATCATCTACCCCTCTGTTGTTGGGTTTATCCTTTCGTTGAAAAGCCGTTTTCACATCATTGAATTTCAGTTGGTCTAGGTCTCACCGTATCGCCTTCTTTGGTCGTTTCAGTTTCCTTAATTTCAGCTTATCAGGAGCAACTAATTGAGCATGATCACTAATGCAGTCTGTACCTGTATAACACTTTTCTCGTGTGACAGCATTTTTGAATCTCTTATTGATTGGTATGAAATCAATCTGGCTCCTTGAGCAATCTTTTGGGCTTCTCCATGTCCACAGATGTCTGGGGTGATGTTGTAAATACATATGAGTGGTCACCTGGTTTTTTCCTTCAAACCACTGAACCCAAGGTATCTCCATGTTCATTTCGTTTGCCCAGTCAATGTGGTCCTTTAGCATTTGATTGACTACCTTCACCAAATTTTGCATTTAGATCACCCTTGACAAATTCAATCCCTTGAGATTTGCATTGTGCCATGGTTTTATCTAGCTCTGCATAAAAGTTTTCAATGTCTTTCTCACTCCTATTGGATTTTGGTGCATATACTTGAACGATAATGGTGTTGAATGGGCTCTCTTTCAATTTAATCACAATTATTTGATCAGAAATAGCCTAGTAGCCAAGTAGCCAATCTGCTATGTTTGGTCCTAGTAGGATCCTAACACTATGAAAATCTGCTTTATCTGGTCCTAAGTTTAAGAATATGGTGTTGTTCTCCAACTTGATTCTTTCTGACTGTAACCATCTGACCTCACTCATTCCTGGTATGTCACTCTTGGCTCTCGCCATTTTCTCTCACACAGTTTTCCAACTCCCCTGCCTGGTGTAGTGTCCTGACATTCCATGTAGCTATGCGGTAGCACTCAGTAGTATGATGACGATTTGGGCTGCCCTGCATTTTCAGCAAACTCCTACCGGGCGAGACAGTGGATGCTTGANTAAGTTTAAGAATATGGTGTTGTTCTCCAACTTGATTCTTTCTGACTGTAACCATCTGACCTCACTCATTCCTGGTATGTCACTCTTGGCTCTCGCCATTTTCTCTCACACAGTTTTCCAACTCCCCTGCCTGGTGTAGTGTCCTGACATTCCATGTAGCTATGCGGTAGCACTCAGTAGTATGATGACGATTTGGGCTGCCCTGCATTTTCAGCAAACTCCTACCGGGCGAGACAGTGGATGCTTGATCCATACTTCCCTTTTGCGCCTTTGCTGTATGTGTTAGTGTTTGTTTTTGCAATGGCTGTATACGAAGGGCAAAAAAAATCGCAGTAGAGAGCCAAAGTTCTTTCTTCAGGGTGTTTTTATTGAGACACCATCTCCAGCTAGCTTGACTCTAAAAAGTTCATCCGACTTTGACATGTCTTGTTTTTATTCCTACTAGGTTGCTAGCCACCCTCCTCACCAGATTTTGAACCTAGTGGGAGCCACTTTTGTCGCCGACCACTCGACCATGCAACAGGTTGTACTGGATTACCTGTTACCAGTAGCAGGGCAAGAACTCACCTGTCAATTTATGACTATCAGAGTGGATAAATGTATTTTCTTTAGAGTTATTTTTCACTTCTTTACTTCAGTTGGAAGCTAAGGTATTTATCAACAGTGAATCTTTATGAACAGTCAAAATCAGGAAGTCTTTCTAGTATCTTGGTTGTTATTTCAACTTTAGTAAGAGTAAATAAAGGCACAAGTTTGGTTTAGAAACTAATTTCATCCAAAAAACTTTTTATCATACCACTTTCATGTACTATCTAAACACCACGTAATCTGGTTGAAGGTTTCCTTTTTAAAAAACAGGGTCAAAGAGAATTCCTATAACTTTGTGTCCATATGTGTCCAGATAGTGAGGTCTCTAAAAATGCAACTCTAATTAGTATTGTCTTACCAAAAAAGCAGTTTAGGTCTAATTCTCCCTACAGTCGAACTTGGCCAGGGTCAAACAGTTAGTCACAATGGTCACACCCCACCCACTCCCACACACATACACTGAAAATAAAAACCTAAGATCTTTATGGAAAAATACGTTCTGGAACAAAGTTCAATATGACAGTTTTCGAAACACTAAAGAGGTTTTAAAAGCTATTACTGCTAACGTCAAAGGATGAATCGACAGTGAACTTAAATCACAAGGCACTATTCCCTCATTTATCTTTGACCATTCCCTGACAATGGTTAAACCTCTTTGGTCTAAAGTAAAAGGCAGGATGCCAGAATACATTTCCTGTTTTATCATCGGACAGATAAAGAATTCTCATTTAAATAAAATATTCTACAAGTAGAGTCTTAGTCAATTCTTCGACTGTTCGTTGTCTCTCCACCAAAAATCTACTTTATCCTGTAGCTGGGAGTAAAAATTACATTTACCAGGATCTATACACCTGGTTTCATAACTCAGTTTCAAATTTTCTTGCTAAAGCCCTAAAAGCCACAGATTCTTCCTTAATGCTGAGGTGCGTGGTTTCTTCTCTCATTATTACCGGCGACTCTTTACGCTCAGATTTACTTTCCGTAACCAATGAAATGCAGCTTTTCATAATGCGGTTTGCTATAGAGTTCAAAACAAAATTTGAAGCTAACACTGAACTCAAACTGAGAAACATATTCCTTCGAAAGAGTACACAGGTCTAAATGAGCTGTGACACTTTGAATGCGCGTCCATCCCAGTTTCTATAGAGAAAGGATCGTTCCAAAAATCATTTATTAAAGTCAATTAAACTCACATATATTTCCTAAAATTACCACACTTTCAGTATGCATACAAATTTCTAAATACGTATACTTAAGCTTCGTAATTGTTAGTTGCGAATGAAGTTCTTTTTAATTTTAGAACTGTCTGCGTAAGCAATGTATTTTGAAGGTATATTCAGCACTACTTCTCGTTTCTTTTTTCCTTCCACTCTTGCTTCCTCTCGGTTATTTTCTTTAGTTTGTCAAAAGTAATAAATTTGACTTGAAAGTTTGACGGATAAGTGTTCATTGTGCCTATTTTTGTTTCCAACGGCAATTAACTATCTAAATTAGTTCAATTTTTTAACTGTCGTTGTTTTTGTGCGCTGAAAATCAAAAGGGGGATCGATTTGATTTTTTTCCGAGTATTAATCCTGGCGTCTGTAGAACAATAAAATACCAAGGTTTTATAGGTTACATCGCACGAAAGACAAAATATTAAGACTTGTAATCTTAAAATTAAAATTAGATGCAATTAAATTTGCTGGGGAACATAACAACCGTGCTGCTTCAATTCATTTCAAAGTTCATTTTAAAAGAATAGGAGAGTGGCGAAAATAAAAATAATCAATGTTGGAGAGCAGCCTTAAAACCAAAAAGACTTCACATGGTACTGGTCAAAATCCTGTCAGTGAGACTCAATACTAATAAAAAAACTAGAGCTTTTGTTTAACTAGATAGATCGTCTCAAAAAACCTAAAGCAGATGTTGAAACTATTCAAGAGTGACTCGGACCTTTCATGAAAAAACTTTTTCCTCTCTGAGGCGACATATATCGAAAGCTGAAAATGGTCCTGGTCAGGTGGTCAACAAACTAATATCCTGCATTCGTTTAGCTGGACGTTTGCAAATGAAATAAAAAATTTGATCCAAGTAATATTTACGCCATCGATGCAACACCAGTATGGTGAGATAAGGAAGGAATAACAATAGTCAAAAACGAAGTTTCGAAGTTTTACTTAAATTCATTGGTCACGAAAAAGCAAGAGTCTCTGGTTGCTGAACAGTAACGGCTGATGGAACAAAAATGAAACCTTTCATCGTTTTCAAAGGAGCCTAAAGAGAAGTTGCAAAATTAAATGACGTATTTTGAGGACATTGCGTTGTAGCATCACCCCAAAATAGGTGGATAAACACGTCATTTACAGTGGAATGGATTAGAAGATTTTAGAATCTTTCGCCTTTATCCAGCATTTTCTGGCCTGGAACCGTTAAGGATGCCACATTACGCATTCCATTTCTCACGAATTAATATATAAAAAGGTTCAAGCTGCCACTATGCCTGGAGGAAAAACAAAATATTTACAGCCCCCAGTTCTTCTTCTTCTTCTTCCTGTCTTTCGGCTGTTTCCTTTAGGGTTTGCCACAGCGGACCATACGCCTCAATTTAATGCGGTCAGGAGCTTCCTTCCTTCTTACTCATATCGTCCTCATGTCGTTTCCAATTGCGTCCATGTAATGTCTTCTTTGTCTTTTTCTCTTCCTCCTCCCCTGAAAATTTATCTCCTGCATTCTCCTCGCGATGTAGTTCTCTTTCCTTCTGATCACATTTCCAAAACTTCTCAGTCTTGCCTTTCTTTGTCTTTCTCTTAATCTCCTAACATGTGCTGTACTTCTGACTTATTTATTTCTGATTTCATTCAAGCGTGTAACCCCAAGTGACCACCTCAGCATTCTCTAGTCTGCCAACTCCAACTCAGCTTCATACTTCTAGCCCATACAACAAAGCTGGCAGTACTACCACTTTGTATAATTTTTGTTTCACTGTTGGTGATAGCTTTCTGTCACAGAGCACGCCCATTACTTTCCTGGATCCATTTCATACTGCCTGTATTCTCTACTTCACTTCACTATCGCATCCTCCATCGAACTGCCTTGTTGATCTCAAATATTTTAAATCTTCTGCCTTTATTACATCTGATCCTTGCATGCTTATCTTGTCATCCCCTCCCCCATTCAAGACCAGGTATTCTGTTTTGACCTGCTCAATTCCATTCCTCTTTTTTCCAGGGCATCTCTCCCCTTCTTCAATTCTTCTTCGGTCCTCATTTCTGGTCTTGCAGCACAGCACAATGTCATCGGGAAATGGCATTGTCCATGGTGCTTCTTTTCTGACCTCATCACTGAGGCCTTTCATGACTATTGCAAATAGGAAAGGGCTTAGAGCCGATCCTTACTAGAGCCTGAACTTGACTTGGAACCAATCACTCATTCCACAGCACTTCGTATGGTGGTCTCACTATCTCTGTACATGTGTTTTTCTACCCTTACATACTTTTCTGCTACTTCGAATGTTCCCATGGAATGCCATAATTTTTTCATTGGCACCCTGTCATACGCTTTTTCCAAATCTACAGCAACACAATGCAATTCCTTTTGACTATTTCGGTATTTTTCTATCAGAGTATGGAGAGCGAAAAGCACATCTGTTATGCTTTTTCCTGGCATGAAACTGTACTGTTCCTGGCTGATCTCTACCTCATGTCTGAGTCCTGCATCCAAAACTCTTTCCCACAACAGGCCCCACATGTATGGTGGAATAAGGCTTACAAAGCAAAAGTTGCTACATATTACGATGAGAGGGTAGCCATGCCTTGAACATAGCAAGCAGCAGATGAAGGAAGCCTCCTATCTCATCTTGGTAAAGCAATCAGTCAATGGATCCTTTAGGCTTGGGGCGAATTAATTACTGACACGATCAGGTGGTTGATGAAATATTGTGACTTGAATCTTGGAATTAACCGTTGCGAAGGCAACAAAATACATTGTTTAAAGGAGGGTCAACTTCGTTACATTATCAAAAATAGTCTGGAGAAACAACCTCAGATTTTGAATGAGGTCGGTATTAACCCTTTTTAATGATATGAAAATTTTGAAGTTGACGGGGCTGTCCTAGAATTTCTAAAAGTAGGTAATAACCAGGACTAGGATTTTTTTGGTCTTATTATTTGGACAACTGTAGAACTGGAAATACCACATTGTACTGTATTTTTTGTTATTTTACACATCATTGAAAGCTCTTTTCCACGATTTACATTTTACAGAAAAGTTTTCTTTGCAACAGGTAAATACTACAAAGTCAATCTTACATGGTACCTTTACATGTGCCTTTACACAAAAGAGGAATCTACGACACAGTATCAATATTTTTTTGAAAGTTAAATTGCTCCTCTGAACAGAAAGCATTGAGCAACTTGTAAGTCATATTTGATAATGAAATTGGACAATTTCTAGGCAGATGAGGTTGAACAGAAATGATGCTGCTTATGAAAAACATGATTTTTGATTTCGTTAAAAATGTTAATGAATTCTCCCCCATCTCGAATGAGCGCCTGTTGAAAGACGGAAATTTAAATGAGCACCCAGACCTTTTTTTAGTGATATACGGTTACTTTGTCGTTCCTCATTTTTTGTTTAATTTCTTAACCTGTAGTCTTGCCAGACTTTCTGTCTGACAGAAGTACATAATTCGAATCGGCCTATTGGCGAACTTGCTTTTTCTTTCTTTATAATACTTTTTAAATGGAAGATAAATGTTTACGTGTACTGAAAACGTCCTCAAAGTTTTGCCCGATTCTGAAACGATATAAAATTTTCAACGCATGAAATTGTTATCTGTCTAAGACGGTTTAATTAAAAAAACTGCAATTAATAAATCATGTAAATCCAGAAAGAATAAATGTAAAATTTATAAATAAATAATTAAATAAATAAATAAATGTAAAATTTAAAGTTTAAATAATTTAATTTCTACAACTACATCATAGAAAAACATCAAGGCTTCATAAAACTGTTTAACAGAGGGCATATTTAAAGGAAGAATAGTTCATAAATAATAAGTACGATAGAATATAACGCGCACTTATTAGCGGAGACCTTTAAGAGGGTGCAGGGCTTCTTTAAAGGTTTTGCAATATGTGTATACTTGTTGGACCTAGGCTACCAGTGCATCTAACACGACTTTATTGTATAAATTATTAGATTTCCCATTCTGACAGTTATAAAACAATCATTCCCCGAATCGTCAATGGATTCTTTCAACAAACTCAAAGGAAAGAAAAAGAAAAGTGTTTTGAAAAATCCTCCCAGGTGCTTGTGCATGAAATTCCTTTTCCGTTTGCGTCAACAAAGGATTCAGTGTTGAGTTCTGAAAATGAGGCATTTGTTAGAGTGAGACTGCTTTCAGGCCTGAAGCAGAGCTCAGGCGAAGGTGGGGTTATCGTATCTGTTGTGATAACATTAATTCGAAAGTCACTTCGCGAACTCTGAACTTAGATAACAACAAAATTCTGTTGATTTTCTTACATAGTAATGAAGATAAGAAGAAGAAAACAAGTTGTTTATCTTTGCAGAGGTGTCTGGTTTCTTTAATGTTTTACAGGAACTGACGCATATTTATAAATAACACAGACAGTTGATGTTAACAAGGTAGGGCAACATGGGTGGTTGCTGTTCCTCAGAGAAGAAATATATACAATATAAGGTAGGTCAGTCATTTACTTTTGGAAATATCGTGTTCGCTTTTGTGTTTTTTA
This sequence comes from Morbakka virulenta, assembly GCA_003991215.1. Lineage (NCBI taxonomy): Eukaryota > Metazoa > Cnidaria > Cubozoa > Carybdeida > Carukiidae > Morbakka > Morbakka virulenta. Next base: position 1,166,762 of record RDPX01000059.1, on the reverse strand, counting down.
AAATTTTGTTTCAGACATTGTTAAGGAAAGATGATCAACTAGTCAAACACGATTGATAATTTGTGAGAAATAGGTTTTGATAGTGTTTATTGTGGCATTTGGTATATAGCATGAGCGAGAAATTTTGTAGATTGACGTCAGAATTGTATAGTTTATCGGTAGCATGACACTTGTATATTGGAAATTTACAGCTTCCTCTGAATAAGAGACACGAACTTTTATTTACCTTCCGACTTCCTCTTCCTCTTGTTTGTTGGCTTACAGTTTCTAATATTGGTGATGCATGCAGTGCAATAAACGTTAACTAAGTGGTTAATTAGTAAACATAACCAACGACACGAGATAATAATAGACACAGAACCCCTTTAATTTGTCAAGAAATGAATTACAGCAAACTAGGCCTCCTAAAAACACTATCCTTTTTTTAATTGGGTGGGAAATCGATCTGGTCAATTGCCATTGTTTTGTGTAAATTGTGGTCTGCAATACACTCGGAGGATTTGCGGCTATTCACGACTGGTAGCTGTTTTTGTTTTGTAGAATGAGTTATTTACAGTTTTTTGGCATTGAGCAGTATTTATTAGTAAATATGAGTTTCATATGCAGGCCAAAGTATATACCTTACACACCAACTCAGTGTATATTTTAAATGTGTAATTTGCAGTGGACACCAAGAAGTTAGGTTTATCTGAGAAGCGCCTCTCCCCATAGGTTGGAGCAAGCAGAAAGTGTAAGGTCGTGGAATTCCACCGATCTAAGTCCTCTTTTTTGAATTACGAAAGTTAATTAAAAGAGTCAATCCTTGCATTTAAGTAGCGTCACTTCTGCTAACCAAGCTGTTTTCAAGTAAAACGAAAATAAGATACCAATTAAATACTGCAAGTTAAGATTAGAAAAAAGAGAAGTAAGAATATCGATGGTTGGTTTGCTGAGCAGTTTTATGTTACAACCAGCTGTACACAATATTTTTTGGGTGTTAAGCACATCTCTTTGATTTTTTATAGAGTCATGCTTGGTTGGGATATTTGTTCCATATTTAGCCAAATCGAAATAGAACAACTGTTTTAATTATAGGTGATTTTAATCTTTATGTAAGATTCAGTTGACTCTCTGATTACTTATTAACTTAGTTGATTTTAAGCTTATAGTTTACATTTACTGTTTGACCAATTCTCCTGTTCTTAAGCCACAAAAATCTACTTCCTTTGCTATGCCTCTTTATACCCCTTGTGCATCAAAGCTACTCCGATGTATTACTTCCAATAAGTTGACATGCTCTGCAGTTGGTTCAAGGATATCTAAAAGAACAATTAGTAGCTTTGTATGTGCTTTACTAAACAAGGGTACCCAAGCCCCAACATCAAAAGACATACCAAAAGCCCATACCATCGCCTTGTATGATGTCATCAACAGCAGGCATTTTACTGTTAAGCCTGTAAATATACTTATTGTGTGGCATTGGTACCTTGATATCTGATGTCAGTGTTTACAGCATTGACCATATTTCCTGATACCCCTTGTCACAAATTTACATTGGACTATAGCTGTGTGACCCCATTGGCCATAGTAACAACAACACATTCAGCAAACATTCACAAATATACTTCACCATTTTCCTTGCATTATTTACATAAAATATTATTTCTTTTATGGGAAAGGTCCAGCTACCACAATGCTGCTGGAAAAATCAGCATAATCAGATGCCTAATTAAAGTTTGTCTACTTGATGCATAGTACAATGGACAGACAGACAGATCAGATATTGTAGAATAACCAAAGCCTTTACACAAGAAAAGGCAGAAAGTGTCAGGTTGAACAAATTACATTATTGAAATCTACTACTGCTAATGACCATAAACATATAACTGTTTAAATGAGGTCATTTTCCAGACCTTGCTTCTTACTGAAGCTGGAACATAATAAACATTTTAAGGACCATTTCAAGAGACTTGGGACTTTTGTCAAGGGTAAGATTGTCATACTTAGATGTGAGAGCTTTATCATGTCATGGGTTGTAAGCTTTTTCTGAGCTACATTTCGAGAGATACTTCTCCAATCGTCAGGCTACTGAAATGACTAGATACAGCTGTTTTATACTTTGGTAATGCAGACATATGTGTAGACAGGGATTGAGTTGTTTCAGGAAGTGGCTGCCTCCTACATTGGTGAATCAAAGCATTCCTTGGGTCAAAGAGAAAAAGAACACAAGAGAGCTGTTCAGAAAGGTGACATCAAAAATCATGAAATAGCCGAACATTGCTGGACACAGGATCATACCTTTGACTGGAAAAATAAAAGGACTACAGACAAGGAAATCAACACCACAAGAAGAAAAATTAAAGAGACAATCCGTTCCCTGCAATGCAGTAATCACATCAACAGTATATCCTACACCATTCCAGAAATATGGGTTCCAGCACTAAAGAAAGAAACACAACAAGTACAACATAGGTATGGTGCCACTTTCCGAAACAACTTGGTCACTGTCTACATGTACATCCACACTACCAAATTATAAAACAGCCATATCTAGTTATTTCAGTAGGCTGATAATGGGAGAAGTATCTCTTTCATACATAGCTCAGAAAAAGCTTACGACTCATGAAATGATAAAGCTCTTACATCTATGGGTTCCTCTGAGTCTATAAAGTTTAGATTAAAGATTATTTGGGATTGTCATACTTGTTGGAAGTATTAAGAAACACCATGAAATTTCTGAAGAGAAAGAAAAACTAACTTTTTGCTGCTGGTTTTGGGTAGGACTTACCCACACTGATTACAGGTATGCACCTGCTAGTCAATGAACCCTTAAATATGCAAACCTTTGGATTAATTATTAAGTGACCACCAACAGAATAAGAAGGCAAAGTGTGTTTATTCTTGAAAATGAAGCCTACTATATGAAAGTCAGGCAGTCTTGTACTCTATGAATGGGGTTTTCCCATTGTAAAAGCAGGTTGGTTCATCTGATTTCATCTGCCTTCCTAGCTATTTGCTGTATATATGCCCATGACAATGTATGTTTACAAAACAAATTCCTGATTTTTTGAAGGCATGGACAACATTAGTGTAAATATCACAGAATCTGATTCACCTGTTGAAATTTTGTTTTCATCAAACCCAGTCTTCAATTTGAACAATCAAAAACTTCAGTCCAAACACAGAGGTTTCATTAGTGTCATGCCTTGAGCAAGGTTTGGTGCTTCTTAGCTCTCTCTGAGACTATGGAGTATCAGGTTGGCCTACAGGAGGGGAAAGTGTGTCTCATGGGTAGGAGACTCATTAGCTCTTGGTGACAGCCTCCCAAGTGATGGTGTCATAGTAAAAACACTGCTTTTTGGTGTGGTTCAACTATAATCTCATTTCAATAAAAAATGAAAGAATTGCTGAAACTCAACAGTTGATACAGACCACATCAGCTATTAAATGGGTCATAAAGGGTTGTATCCTTCAGTGCTTCATTAGGCTGAGATTGAAAAATTAGGTACTGGTGAGGAAAGGACTTGTCAACCACCAAGCGAAAGGGATTCAAATTTGACAAAAGTTCACACCCAACTAAAACTAACAACAAAATTAAAGCAGATGGAAATTTGGGCAAATTAACTTTCAGCCATGTTCTGAATGAGATACTATTTCAAGCAACTAATGCAGACCTAGATTTTATATGCATGGAGGAAGTTCAACAATGAAACACTGGCTCAACTTGACATTGAGAATACAACTTTTTTTGGTCAAGGTGCAGGTGTATTTGCAGTGTAAAAAAGCTGAAGGTGTTGTTGTAATATCATTGTCGCATCATAGAATATATCAACATCTCTCTGAGATTATTAGCAGCAGATGTAAAGATAAATATGTACAAACTAAGAATCTTAAATGTGTATGCCCCTACAGAAGAAATGATAAGTAGTCACATGATATTGAAGGGGAAATTAAAATTCCCACCAATTCAGAAGAACTGCTTGATGCTATTGTTGATGTGATTGAAGACATCTGGTCTAAAACCAAAGTACCTTTACCAATGATGAACCACTAAAGTTGATACAATTTGGAAAGGAAAAGGCAGTGTAATATATTTTACATAAATGTCCACCAAGTCACAAGTCTCAAATGACATTACTTGTAAGGTGTAGTTAATTGCAGTTTAATGGTTATCCCTAGTAACATTCCTGTGGTGTAATTATTTGCTAGTGTGATTTGCATGCACATGAGAATGCCACTTGTTTGACAAAATAGGTCTAGATATAGGTGAAGAAATGCAGGAACATAAATCTCATTTTTTCATGGCTAGTTAAGATGTTGACACTTCATTTACTAATTCCCTCTCAATGAAACAATTCAAATATGTGCAGATCAATTATACTGAGATGTTGTAGCCATTAACAACCCTAGTAAATGTGATTTTGAGGAGCTTCTTAGACTTGTTAATTAATCTCATTTTACCTTTGATGGTGAAATATAAAAGCATGTTTATGTCATTATGTCACACATTCATTACCTTGGATTTGAGCAAATTTCACCTAGAAGTACATTTTCTCTGCCACATTTTATTTAAAAATGTTTATTCAACTAATATCTCTGATAGATGTGTCAAGTCAATTTCAAATAAACTATATGTTACCAAGGATGTCATTATTACTGCCCATAAACAGAAAATTTTAAAGGTAAAAAATAAATAATTTTATTACCTTATTTTAGAAAGGTTCCCCCCAAATCAGGAACTCTTGTTTGAAACTTTAAGTAATTGTTTTGGTTGTAGACCTCTCATTATTTTCAGATACCAGATGCAATTACATAATTTCCTAAAGCTTTCCATTCAAATGTTGTATATAGAATTACGTGTGACAGCTACATTGCTGCCTGTTGTGGTAAAAACTTATGTTACTTAAGTATCAGTGCATTAAAATACTTGGGAGTTACCCCTTTAACCCCCTTAGGACATGACATAATTAAAAGTGCATACTAAACAATGGGCACAAAATTAGATGCTGGAAATTACGTCATGGGTATGCACTTATAATGAACAACTGCAGTTCTCCTGTACATCATAGACTATTAAAACTATACATTTTCTGAAAGTAAAATGAATTATGAATGCAATAAGATCAAAATAAAGACTCTACCTTGATTCTGCTGGCTGCAGTACTCAAAAGAATAATCCACATTTAAGGGATTTTTTTTATTTTGGGATTCATACAAGAGTCCATTTATTGGAGGAGATTGATAGTGGGGACCTACTTTTTATCTACATTCCTATTTGGATGGCTTTGTTGTTTCCTATTAGTTTAATATTGAATCGCCTTCCGAAAGAGATTCTTCACTGGTATCAGTTGCAAAGACATCGTCGTTGTTGTGGCTCTCGTTGTCACTCATTTTGAAAGCAAAACTCAGTGAAATCGATCGAAAAACAAGGCAAATGGCAGAACTCGGCTTGGATGATACAGGAAGTGGGGCTACAAAGCTTCTGATTGGCTAAAACTAATCACATGGGCTGGTCAACTGCGTTTTGGCAGAAGATTCAAACTGAGCCACGATCGTGGCCTTTCGTCCTCAACCGGCAAAGCCACGATCGTGGCTCATCGGGGCCAGGGGGTTAACATGCCAATAACAAACCTTCTGCCATATCAAAATGACCTCGTAGCCTGTAAATGTGCAGATTTATCCTCAGGAAATTTCCTCATTATTTGAACTTGAACTAAAGGAGAAATTATTGATCATTCATGACAATTCTAACTTATATATGAACACTACCTCAAGACCTTTATTTATTTTCATTTTCTTCTTACATGTCAACTCCTTAGCAAAACCAATATTTTGTCTCACTATTTTCAACAATATGTGTTATGCTCTTATAAACTCCTAGCAAACCATGCTTGATAGAAATTTTAAAAGTGCTAAGTATCATCAAAGTAAATTAAAGTCACCCCTATGATGTTTATGTAAGGCTGAAGTAAATAGAAAACAACTTTGTGACCTAAACTATGTTCAGCAGCTCTCCACAACTTTTCCTGTATATATATATATATATATATATATATATATATATATATATATATGAAATTAAAGTGAGTGTTAAGACACAAACAAGGTGTACCTTTATACTAAATTTCATTGATTTTTTTGGGCATACACTGAATAAACAGCAGCCCACATTTAGTTCCTGTCATTTGGTCATCTTCTGATAAATTCTGTGAAGGAATATATACTGATGAAAATAGTCTATTGAGATGGTTTGTTTATATGTTGTATGCATAATATACTTTTTTCAATATTCAATCATTGTGATACTAAGCAATTTGGTCATTCTTTGTAAAAGGGGCAATTTGGCCATTTAAATTTTTAAGAATTTTTTGTTGAAGATCAGTTGGAAAAGTGAGTTGCTGTATACTATTTGATGTATTAAGTCATTTCCTGCTCCAGCAATGCTAGAAATCTGTTAATTCATAGTAAATTAAGATTTGATTTTTGATGAGTAACAGTAATGATGAGTCATTACTATTACTAAATAAAATGAGTAACTGGAATGATGAGTCATTACTGTTACCAGGATAACAGAGTGACTGGAATGATCAGTCATTACTGTTACCAGATAAAAGAGTAAATGGAATGATAGATAATCACTGTTACCACTCTGAAAGCAATCAGATTCAGATTCATCCATTTATACATCGACATAACATAACAATACAAAACAAAACAAAAGTGTACATATAAAAGTAATACAAGTGTTATGTTTTCAATCATGGATCACCTTCTACAAGAATCTTGTTTACACATCTGTTTTCCCTCTTAGCACGTAAACCTGTTCACTTACCTACCTATATTAGATCATAACTTGTGTGATGAACTTTTGCAGACAAATATCATTGCATCAAGTTCATTGACAGACACACTTTGATGGACAATGGTGGTCTTGTGGTAACATAGTGGACTCTGGAACAAGAGGTCTTGGGTTCAATACCTGGCGTGACCATTGGATTTTTCTTGTATGTTTCTGGGCAGAACACTTAATACTCGTTGCACCTCAGGCAGGGAATTGGTGTTCCATATCTGTAGTATTCGGAATCCATCTGATCACATTTGTGATCGTATATGGATTATGTGCTGTACGTTGTACAGCATCTGGCACCTGGCCCACCCACCCATAATGAGGACCTGGTCTCTGGACACGAAACTGTTGTCCATGCAGTAGTCGGGTCTACTGCTGGACTGGAACAGGCTGAAAATGCAATGTGACAGGAGATGTGTTCCCACAGCTAAACACTTCTGAAGCAGAAGATGCCTACTTTCCTTCTTCCTTTGATAGACACAGCACTTTAATAAATTCGTACTGTTTTCATTTCAGGTGAGTTGCTTATACAGTATACCTATTAGCAATACAGTAGTATTGCAAATTATTCAATGTCACAGTGTCCTATATTTTTTTTGAAAAAATGTCCCATATTTTTGAAAGTCACTATGAACCCTGTATATATATGTACCATTGAGCAAAACATGATAGATATAATATATGGCCTGAAACTTTCAAACAGAACAAAAACTTTTCAAATAGTGACAACCTTTAAGCAGGAACCAGAATATACAATCCACTAAATGTTAATTATGTTTTAATGACGATGAGTTTCATAATGATGATTTCACGTCATTAGTGACATACATTTTAGAATCATTTGAATAGGGTTAAAATTAAACTCAAATGGTTGAGGACCTTTAAAGTTAAGTTTCATGATTATGTACTGGTGATCAGTTTCCCTAATATCATGTTTTGGCCAATGGTACACATAGCTGTCACGCCTTCTGACCCTTTCCAGATATTTTATGACCAATGGATCTTCACTGATCAACCTGCCAACATAAAACAGATTCTTTTTTCCATGTGTGAATAAGACTACATAGAAGCTGTGAAGGTCAGTCACCATTGTTTCCTCTATCTCCAAATTTTCATTTGATACATTTTGTTGATTATTTTCCATCTGCTGAAGTTTCAGAGGCCTACAGACTGTGTACTTCATCTGGTCATCCAACGAATCGGGATTGAGAGTTGACCTGTCCAGGTTCACATACCCTTCAACAAGACATCACTGATAGAGAACCAGCTGTCTGGTGGGAAGTGTGGACGTTAGTTGCTCTAGTGTAGATTTAGGCACTGATTCTGGGTTGGCTTGGGCTGGCTCATTTGGATCTTCCATCATAATGCCTAATATCAACCTTTCTGGGCTAATAACAGGGACATACTTTAGTGGAAGATATTACCCTATTACCGTAACAAAAAAGTTCCCGATGGACTATTATGCCTTGTTCTGTGGCAATGAATTGGTGAATTCTCCAAGTTCCCTTTATAGTCTCTATGCTGTTCTCATCTTCAATGCTGCTTACAAAATTTTTGATATTGTCTGTATCAATCACATTCATTGACACATTGATCTTCGATCCAACCTTCTCGATCAAATCTGACATATTAGAGATGTCACCCCCAAGTGAAACAATGTGACCAGCATACGTTTTTATCAATGCCCCATTTCTGTNAATAACAGGGACATACTTTAGTGGAAGATATTACCCTATTACCGTAACAAAAAAGTTCCCGATGGACTATTATGCCTTGTTCTGTGGCAATGAATTGGTGAATTCTCCAAGTTCCCTTTATAGTCTCTATGCTGTTCTCATCTTCAATGCTGCTTACAAAATTTTTGATATTGTCTGTATCAATCACATTCATTGACACATTGATCTTCGATCCAACCTTCTCGATCAAATCTGACATATTAGAGATGTCACCCCCAAGTGAAACAATGTGACCAGCATACGTTTTTATCACTGCCCCAATTCTGTCAGCCAGACCCTTGCCATGACCTGTTTCAAAGTAATTCCAGGCCACAAATTTAAACCCCATGTTGAATGGGATGTTAGCAGATAAATAAACATTGAATTTGTTTTTGTATTGACTGCTGGGGCCATCTGAGATGATATGGATATGGTTGATTCCCATAAGACGTATGTCAGTAAGCACTGGACACAAATGTGCCCAGACACCAGGTGCACTGTGCCTTGTACCCATACTACAAGTACAGTAACATTTAGTTTTCAAAATACCTCCTGCATGGTATGTTAAATGACACGTATGCAATCTGTTGTTTTTTGGAACCAAGGTGCAATGACATTGTTTCTTTGGCTAGTTTGGAGGTGAAATTATCTGATAAATTTATCTGCAGAACTTCCTCGTTTGTACCAATATTTCCTTTTAGCTCTTTGATTTTAGAGTACTGATGGTAAATTCTCAATATGTGAACCATTACCTGTTTCAGCTCGTCCTCAAAGAATGTTGTTAAATTAGTGAGTGTTTCAGTGCCCAGTACTTTCCTCTGGCTTTTTATACTGACCTCTTTTCCATCTTGATTTTTTTCCAGCTCTGTGACCTGTTTAAATTCATAAAAAGCTATCTCTGCTTCAAGCTCTGTACATATTTTCTCTGTATTCTTTTGCAGATTCTTCACAATTAGAACAGGTGTTGTGCCAGCACTGCATGGTCTTATCATTGCACATCATTTCATCTATAAGTTTGGTGACATTTCCAGTACACAGAACACCAGCCCTGAACAGTGCATCTGCCTTTAATTCACATGGTATCTCTGTTACTTACTTTTGGATGGAAGATATAAAAGGGCCTTAAAATACAAAAATGAGAATATGATACTGTGAATTCAGGATTCTCTCCACTGAATATGCAATGCAGATTGACAAGAGTATCACATAGATATCACATTTTTCTCTTTTCTTTCTTCAGAGTGATTACCACTTTCTTCTCAGCAGCTGGATGACTCACATCATCCTTTAAAAAGAAATTCTTCACCTTTTGATTTTCATTGGACAGAGCATGCTTTTTGATCACCTCACCATTCATTGCTGTATTGATATATTCCTTCTTTTATCTAAATTTTTTTTGAAAACTTCAAGTCAACTTTAGCTTTCTTGATCATCCTGTACTTCTTCAGTAATTTAGTAACAATTATATCAAAGATCACTTTCTCTTCTTCATTGACATTGTAATTTTGATTTTTTGTTCTTCAAGGCATCCTCAAGTGAGTAGCCAAATGTCAACTCTTTCACTGTAGTACTTTTCTTCCCAGACAACACCAACTTATGTGCTTTAGTTGCTGGAGAATCATTACTTGTAGCTTGCTGGTCTTGGAATAGTATTATTGATTTATTGTCAGTTGTTGCACTGACTGAGTACTTGGTAATGGTTACATCTTTCAGGGTTTACCTCATTTTGCGCTGGTATTTTTTCAGTTGTTTTTCAAGATCTGCTATTCATTTCTTTGATTGTTCATAGTTCGATAGGCTATCCTTTCTTCCCTCCTCATTTGTTTCCTTCTGACTGCCTTCTGATGAGAAGGAGCAACAGGCTGTTCAGCCAAAACAGGTCTTGTTGGTATGACATGAGGTGTTGGTAGAAGTTGTGGCCTGGTTTGTTTTCATTTGTGGTATTTCCTTGAGTTCTCCTTCCAGGCTTTCTGTTTGGCATGCTGATCCCATGGTGATAGTTCTTCTACTGGCTTAAGTTTTCCTGTTCATTTTCTTTCCTGATACTTCCCCCTCTCTTTTTGTTTAAATCGTTCGTGTTCCTCAGGATTACTATACCTTTGCTGTGTTAGCCTTTGCATCATTTCCTTCTTTGATTTTGGGGCCTGAGAATTTTGTGGGCGATGTGGACGAGCCATTGTCTGGAAAAGAAACAAAAAAGTTATGACCATGCATGCAAATTTTGAAAAAATATGGATTTGGACGTCATAAATTACTGTGAGCAGTGAGGGACACAAAATCATGAAATGTGGTGAGAAATATACCATTTATCAATAAAAACGTATTTCCCCTATTATTATTATGTTTTGATTTCTTTTCTTTATATTGTGCAGAGTTTTAGAACTACTAATCACCGGGCTATTACTCATAGCCTAAGGTATTTGGTCGTTCGTGTATGCTTTTTTTTTCTTCTTTTTTTTTTTTTTAATTTTTATTTTATAACATACATTCCTTTCTATTAAGTTCTAAAGGGAGAGTGTTTTTCTAAGGATATGCGCCGTACTATTTAAAACTATCTTCTGAATTTCTGGCAGCTGTATGTTTCCCGGTATCTGTTTGATATACTTATCTGTCCCTTTCTTCACCATACCTAGAGCGCCTATAATAACTGGGATTGTCTTCGCTCTCATGTTCCACATTCGGCCAACTTCGATCTCTAAGTCTTTGTATTTAGTGAGCTTTTCAAACTCTTTAGCCGAAATGTTACTATCGGACGGGACACTCACATCAATCAGCCGGCATTGTTTACTCAACTTATCCTTTACGACAATATCTGGTCTGTTGGCTTGAATTGTTCGGTCTGTCCTTATTGAGAAATCCCAAAGAATGGTCACCTTTGACGAATCGATTACTGGGAGTGGTTTGTGTTCGTACCATGTGTCAACAATTTCTATTTCATAGAATTTACAAACTTTCCAATGAATATATTGACCAACGCGGTTATGTCTATTTGTGTACTCGTTAGGGGCCAAAATATGGCAACCAGATATAAGGTGATCAATTGTCTCAGTACTTTTCCCACATATTCTACACTTCGGGTCTGCCCCATTCCTTAACACATTTGCCTCGTAGTTTCTTGTACGCAGACTTTGGTCTTGTGCTGCCATGATAAACCCCTCTGTTTCCGCTTTGAGACCAGCACTACTTAGCCACCTATGGGTATCAGATAAATTTACATCAGGTTTTAGGCTACGTTGAGCATACTTTCCATGGAGCGGTTTATTTTTCCAAGCCTCGTTGATTGCTTTCTTTCCGTTCGTTTTAGCTAAAGCTTTCAACTTTTGTGCGTTTTCTGTTACTTTTTCTCCCTCTTTTTTCCCCCCACCTTCAATTGACAAGTCTATTTCCAATTCTCTCGCAAACTTTCTTCCTTCCTTAGTAATAGAGTGCATGTTTTTCCTTTCTTGATGCCTATATACTAGGTTAAGCATCCAGTCTTCTGTAAGGCTTAGGTATCTAAGGAGTCCAATAGTCGATGTTTTATAGGCAAGTTCTAGTTGAGTGAGGCCTCTACCTCCTTCCTTTCTGGGCACGTACAGGCGGTCTATGTCAGCTTTTGGGTGATGCATGTTATATGTTGTTAGCATTTTTCTCAACTTAGTATCAAGTTTTTTAATCTCACTGATATTCCAATTAATGATGTTATAACTATAGGTAATGACTGGAACAGCTAAAGTATTAATAGCTGTTATCCTATTTTTAGAGTTCAATTCGCTTTTCAAAATGCATCTAGTCCTTCTGACAAGCTCTTTTCGTAGTTTCTCTTTCATGGTTGCATGCTGAATTCCACTGGATTCGTTTACACCTAGGTATTTATACACTTCTTCTTGCTCTAGATTCTTAATTTCAGTATCATTATCAAGCTGAACACTTGTAGAACTAGCAAGTCTGCCTTTTTTAAAAGTAGCCTTTGCACATTTACTGAGACCAAATTCCATCCCAATGTCGTTACTAAAACCCTTCACAATTTTTAATAGCCCTTCCAGTTCACTGTCATTTTTTCCATACACCTTAAGATCATCCATGTAAAATAAATGAGAGATCTTCTTGTTGCCTATTTTATACCCATATTGAGAGGAATTTAATTCTAAAGAAAGTGGGATAAGAGAAATACAAAAAAGAAGGGGAGATAACGAATCACCCTGAAATATTCCTCGTTTAATTCGGATGTTATTACAAATTATGGCACCATTTTCATGGAATAGATGAAGGTTTGTTGTCCACTGAGACATATTAAATTTTAAGAACTTAATAAGAATAGGAGAGACTTTAGAAAGGTCAAGCGATCGTAAAATCCAATTGTGCGGGACACTATCGAAGGCCTTCTTATAGTCTATCCACGCACAGCTCATATTCCTTTTGCTACCAATACAATTCTCCAGAAGCATTTTGTTAATTAATAACTGGTCCTTACACCCATAAGAGCCTCTTCTACAACCTTTCTGCTCTAATGGCAACAAATTATTTTCTTCGAGATGTTTATAAGTCCTGTCGGTGAGAATCGAGGTCAGTATTTTGTATGTTGTTGAAAGACATGTTATAGGCCTATAGTTCTTGGGATCCCCTGTTTCACTGCATTTAGAAAGTAAGTAAGTTGTGCCCTCGCATAACCAACCCGGAGTTTCTTCTGGATGATGAAGTAATTTATTAAAAAGTTCAGTAAGAAGGCCATGCGTTGATGTTAAAGCATTTAACCAGAAATTTGGCACCTTGTCTAGCCCAGGTGATTTCCACTTTAGTGATTTTGTTAGCGCTGACTTCAGTTCTGCCATAGTTATATCATCCCATTCTTGTTCATTGACATTAGCATTGTTTGCTTCTGTATTTGAGATCCAAGCAGCAGTCTCGTTAAATCCTTTCTCCTCTCCCCAGATTCCATTCCAAAAATTTTCAATACCGTTTTGACTTGGGACCTCTACAACTGGTTCTTGTTTTTTCCCTAATTCTCTGTAAAATTTCTTACCATCACTTTGAAAAACTTTATTCTGTCTGTAGAAATTGCTTCGCTTTTCAAAGCGTCTCAAACGTTGGGCCTTAGCCTGCATTTTTTGTTTTAACTCTTCTTTAATCGGAGGGATTTCTAGTAAACTTTCGATTTTGAACTTTCGTTTGAGCTTCCGCGACTTTCTAGTTTTAGGATCCTTTCCCCTTTCCATTTCATCTAGGATTGAGACCTCACCACGCATCTCTTCAACTGCTTTCTCAATATCTCTCTTCCATTTTGGCTTTTTATGCTGATGACGTTGCTTTAGCGGTTTACGTTTAACACCTACTTTTGATTCGATTGTTTTGGCACAAGCATATATGATTGTATTTAATTCAATGATGTCTGGTTCAATTTCTTCACAAAGGTCAGCTAAGGCAGAATTTGCCATGTCTAAGTATTTCTCCTGAGATTTTTTCAGCTTTAATTTTACTAGACCATCACGCTCTTTCATATCGAGTGAGTCATATTTTTCAGTATTAGCTATCAAATCATTTTTGAATCCGTCAAACTCAAGGTCATCAAATTCTATTTTTTGGTTAACAATCAAAGGTTCATGGTTAGTATCAACCGTGTCATACCTAACAATTTGACTCGTAATATTTTCTTGGTTCAACTCATCGACTGATCCTTCATCAACATCCCCAAACATTACATCCTCATTGACAGAGGCCTCGGAACGAACAGCTTCATTGTCCCTAATATCGGCTTTAACCTTTTCCTTGATTTCTCTTAGCTCTAACTCAGTTAGCCTATTGTTCTTCAATATATCCCGTCTTACATTTGCTAATCTATTTGGATCTAAGTATGATTTTACATTTGGATTGCGATTTTTCCATATTTTAAAAGTGTTGTTAGTGTGACTTCCTTCAGGTTTTTCTAATGACATATAAAAAGCATACATAATTTCAATATAGTCCTCTCTGTTCCATCTTTGTCGTTTTTCTTTGGTTCTGTTGTTTGATGTTTCTCTAGATGGGCCAGCTGGTAGGTTTCCCCGTGCTTGGTTACCATCAGAGTTATTAGTTTCTTTATTTTGAGAGGTTGCTGAGTCAGTAGCACATTTTTCGATCCCAAGCTGGTTCAGCTCCCTTGGGGGACGCGTCCCTTGTTTACCCACACGACGGACGATGTGGTATGTTTTTTGATTTCTAGTTTTCATCATTACAAGGAGTGCATTTTAACCTTACTGCCAAGGAGCTGGATATACCGCGCCAGTCGCAACCTGGTATTTCTTGTCCACGTGGATCGACAGACTTACCCCCGCCGGATACCAACCTGGTACTTCATGGTCTCGGGAAGAGCTAACAGGTACTACACCTTGCTCAACGGTGACCTGGAGGTAGTTGTGGCAAAGGGTAACCTCATTCGCCCACGTCGTAACTCCACAACCGGATGCAGTTTAATGTCAATACCCAAGACATTTATTATTATTATTATTATTATTATTATTATTATTGTCTGCCCACAACTGTAACATTTTACTGGTGTTGTGTAACTGTACATTTTGTCACCATCCTATCTCATCACTCACATAGGTACTCAAACTTCTCATCTCACCCTTACCATTACCACAAACAGATCACTCCTTGTTATGCCATTAGGGAGCATCTACATATGATGTCCACATTACTTCCAGGTAATTTAACCCCCCTCCCCCCATCACATGGGTGCAGGTGCTGTCCAATAGGCTGGTATGCAATATGCATATATACAGAATTTTTCATTTTTGCCCCAACCCCCCAGACCCCCAGTTGGCAAAACCTCATCATCCTTATGCCTACAGTCTACAATACAGTGCTAATCCTCAGACTGTCACTCTATCACGTACACCTTCATCATTTGCCACCAACTGAACACTGTCATTACAGTTACTTGCAAAATCTTTCCTGTTACCATAATTAGTAACAGTAATGACAGAATTTCAGTAACAGTAATGACATCAAAGAGACTGAAACTCACCCACTACCTGATGTCTGTCACAAATATTAGCACAAATTCAGACAAGTAAACAAGTAGTTTTGAATTAATTAATCATCCTTGTATACCAGCATCCCTGTTAGTAACTTTTACTGGTAACAGGAATGACAGACAATTTCCCTGACACATGAATTTATGGATATTTACCTTTCTTTTTTCTGTACCCTTCAGTCTTTTTCCACAAAATGGCCAAGTTCTTGCTGCAAAACCACTGCATGGAACACAAGAGATACCTGCAGTGGATGTCCTGAACTGAAATGGGCTATTTTTTAATTTTAGTAACAGTAATGACACACAAAGTTACAAATTACTGCCACTAACACTGAGTGAGTTTACCAACATTCAGACTAGAATAATTGAAATGATATTGATGGATATTGTAGATGAAGAGAACCCTTTACATTTAGAGACTTGACATTGATCATAGTATTGATACAATAAGTAAAGTTGGTAAAAATGACCCCACCATAGGAACAGGTAACAGTAATGAGGTTTTGATGAGTTTCTTTCAATTATTTTCTGGTAAAGTATACACATTTTGAGGCATATATTTTTTCTGAGTAGTATTTCAAGGTGTATTTCACTTTACATAGTTATGTTTGAGATTGGACATAGCTGTAGATCAAGAAAAAGTGAGACATTTTAAAATCAATATTTGCCCCCTTTTGAAAGAATGACCCAACTACACATAAGATTATACATAGCAACATTTTACTGAGATGAGATGTAGCACAGTACATTGGCATGTCATATAAGAATGCACTTACTTTGTCATTTGTAAATTCCTATTAGTGTAGCATTGCTTTCTCCTAACATGCCAGTCATCCCCAAGAAGCCATTTACCCTTAGAATGCTACTAGAGCTGGATCATCATTGGCGTTAGTTGCCTGTATTTAGTGAGAAAAGGAAGCCAATTAAAATCTGATCGACAAGGTTCAATATTTTATGGTGAGATAATTTTTTTAAAAGGGGGTCTTCTTTTAAGCTCTTTAGGATATTTGAATTTCCATTTGCAAAATTTGCTTAAAATACCCCATTGTCTATAGAATTAACAAGTGCTATTTTTTTATTTTTACAGTACACAACACAGACAAAGCCTAATTCAACCATAAAGCCAATTTATGATGTTATTGTTATTGGGTCAGGTTATGGAGGAGCAGTTGCTGCAAGTAGAGCATCAAGGGCTGGAATGTCAGTATGTGTCCTTGAGAAAGGAAGAGAGTGGCTTCCAGGAGACTTCCCTGAAACTATGGAAGAGGCTATAAGATGCATGCATATTGTCAAGATGGAAGAAAAAAAGATATTTGGTAATTATTATTTCTGTTATGTAATATAATATTAAAGTGAAATTGAGTTTATTTCTAAGATTAACCCATGTTTCTTTGGTGGATACATGTTAAGAAATCTTTGGATACATACTGATTTTTTGACAATTTTGTACTTAAATTATCATTTAGAAAACAGACAAATCCTACCTTGAAACACACTCAGAACTTTTGAACTTAAAACAACACTTTTGAAAATTTGAGTTTATCAGACTAATACTACTTAGAAACTAAATGCTTGTTCTTACAAGTGTAAATTCATGTTTTATTGCAATTTATTTTCTCTATTGTTATCTTCCACTAAAATAGCATTTCTTATTACTTGGCATGGGGTGGGATTATTTAATAAGATGTGCAATAAAATGAAATAAGAACAGTGGTATGTTGATCACTGTAAGGTGCTTAATATTAAGCTTTGTAGTGTGCAGTATGTAATTAAGCAAGTGTATATGATTTTTTTTGATTTGTGGAGGGAAAGTAATTGCATTATAGACTTTTTTGGACCTGAGGGCAATATGAAAAAGACAAATTTGAAAGTTATAGGAAATAGTAAAGGATGAAGTGATACAAACATGCTAAAAAGTAGGTGCGAACTGTTGTGCTGTGGGAGATATCAACCTAACCCCAACCAGGTTTTGCTAACATATAGAGGAATTTACATGTTTACAGCCTTTTGTAGTAAAGGGAACACATATAACTGTGTTTGCTTGGAGATCTTATGTTTCACAGCTGTCCGGATGAGACCATACTCTTAAAGCATTTTTAAAAATACATTTTATTCTTATGGATTTTTATCAAAAGTTAATGGCCTTATTGATCCAAGTGTCATACTTACTTTTGAAAGCTCATAACACCATCTGATAACCACCTCACTGAAAATACTCACTGACTTGTATGAATTTGTAAGGGTGGCATAAATTGAACTTAGAAATATTGCTTAACTTTTTTCCAGAAAGGAGGTAAATAGCCAATATTTATAGTAAGGGTTGTAAAAATCCCAAGGCTTTTAATTTTAGCAATAATATCCAGGTATGTCATAATTGAAAATTAAATATTTAAATGCTGGTACTTTCTATTCATAGAATATTGAGAATATTGATTGTTTTGTAAGTCATTTCTACTTTCACTTTAATCATGGATTTTGAAACGTAGACAAACTAATGCTTTTTAAGTATATATTATGCACAACAATCAGATGTATGCTATACATGTTGTGTAACTTAAAGTTTATTATTATAATCTATTTTTTCTTTCTAATGATATTTCCTTAACGCAGGTCACCCATCAAACCTAATACAATTCAATGTTGGGAAAGGAATGTCTGTTATGACAGGATCAGGTGTTGGTGGCTCATCACTTATTGATGAAGGAATTGCCCTTGAATGTAAAGCAAAGGTGTTTTATGACCCAGTTTGGCCACAGGAGTTTCGAGAAGACTTGGAGAATTTCAGGAACTCTGATAAAAGGTATGCACAGGAAATGCTACGGCCAGCACCATACCCTGACGATTATCCAGCTCTGAAAAGGATGACCCAAATGAGGAACATTTTGAATGATACAACTCTGGTTGATATAGAGGATTTGGATGAGTCTTTTTATAGAACACCACTGTATGTTAACTTCCAAGATGCACCAGTTAACCATGCGGGTGTGTCACAAGCAGCTTGTAATGGTTGTGGTAATTGTATGTCTGGATGCAATGTAGGTGCAAAGAATACACTAGCAATGAATTATATCCCAGATGCTGTAAGGCATGGAGCTGAAGTTTTTGCACAGGTATGTATTGTTATAGAATAACCCTTTCTATAGACATTAAGAAATTGTACATTGGCCTAGGTGGGGGAGGGGGGGGCAAACACAAACACCAACTGAGTTTTGTCTTTTACTATTAAAAAGCAAACTTGGATTAGGTGGATCTGGATTCCTAAAAATAAGTGGACTTACTTTTTGAATGGCTGTTCGTATTTGAATGGTATGTTTTTTTCTTTTCATACTTTGGTAATGGGATTTTTTGGTGTGGAGATTTCCATAATTTGTATTACTTGCACTTGTGCTGAAGAAACAAAAATTAAGAATAATGTTTTTAATAGGACAATACAAGTATATTGCCATTAAATTCACTGATATACATTTCAGGTCATTTTTAAAGTTGTTTTTCCGTTTTGCGTGTCTTACTTTTAGTTTCATGGGATTTTTAAGAGATAAAAGAATTATGATATTAATACAATACCACCATACTTAGAAGTAAGAGGAAACATAATTTTATTATGCTGAAAAAAAGCATTGATTAATTGCCCTCTACTGTGGAAGCTAGATGTATATGGCAGAGAAACCATCTGATCCAGTAAGCCTGAGAAATATCATTTTGATTTGAGAAAACTGTATGTTAAATATTTTTAGGGCTACTCATGTTATAAATGGTTTAGAATTTTGCGGAGAATTTAGAATTTAATCCGAATAGGGGTTGAGGGAAATAGGGATTTCGTTTTGGTGAGGTACCTTTCAAAACCAATAGTATGTATTAATTGCACAAAAGTAATTTTTCTCTTAAAGACGCCGTTCCTAACCCCCCAACCCCCATTGCCAATTTTTTTTCAGAATGTTGGATTTGGGCCAACATTATGAAAACATTATCAAGATACCGGAGGGTCAAGCTGCATATGGAATTAAGAGTAGTTGTGAACTTCATATACTATCTTGCCACCATCAATTTTTATGTATCATATTAATACCATATCACATAAACACCAACAACCATGCCTGTACTTTACATGTATTTTCCCCAATAATATCACTTCAGCTGTCACGTACAACACATAGCCTCGCTCAAAATTCATTTAAACCGAACAACACTGTTGTACTTTGACACAAATGCGGGCAGCTACATCACAAGGTACTGGACATTTACATTATCACTGTAGTCTATCTTCATTAGCTTTTTGTCAAGATCCTTAATATCGTTTTATTCACTGAATTTAATGACTTTTACGTAGCCGTTCAGTTTTCTTGCTCCTTTTCACGTCCAGTCTTGACTTAAAAAACCAGGTTAAAGATTTGTATTTGTTCGTGTACAAGCATTTTCGCGGGCTTGTAAAGACTGTAATTCAGGGTGTCAAAAATATTTAGAGCATTTTTTCAACTACATTTTTTAAACCTATTTTTTACCCAATAACTTCAATTCTTTTATTGTTATTTTCCACAGACGTTGTCGACTAAACATATTCAACAAACTAATTTAATATTTATTCAGTAAAATGATTTCAAGGGTCTTAATTCTAATCGCAATGCTCATCAGTTTTTACAAGCATATAAATGTTAATGAATCAGATGCACATTTTCGCTCAAGTGTGGGGCAAACACAAGACTATTGATGTTACGCTTCTTAGCACATACAGATAATCAGAAACGATCATAGGGCAATCTAGTCCTGTTGAAAAAAATTCTATATTATAGAAAATGAAGTTTTGTTAGTTCAAAGTAAAAATGGTCATATTTGTGCTGATTTCGTCTAAATATACCACATATATTTACCACTGGAGCCTAAAATGTTCATTTTTGACTCCAAGTTTGATATAGTTATGGTACCTTCCACAGTCCCCGGTCGCCCATTGGCAAGCCATACCACCTGGATAGTCACCCCTCCCTGTGTTACGGAGCCTTCATCCTGTCGGAGCGTCCTGCCTTAGTGGGGGTTGATCAACCCTGGGCGTATGGAGTTTTATTAGGAGGTCACCCGACAGGGATGGCCTCTCACTGCATTGTGAGTAGGTTCTTAGGCCAAAAGCTAGGCACACCTCCTATAGCTGTGGTTGGTGTCAGGAAGGGTATCCGGTTGTAGAAAACTGGAAAATCATTACGATGAACGATGGCGAATGATACAAATTTCATACCGGATAGATCGTGGCCCGGGTTAACAACGACCGCCTTTGCCTCAAGGACACAGCAAGGTAAGGAAAATTATGCTACTGGTCAACCAAGAGGAAGGTAGAGAGGAGGAAAGAGAGCTGCAGAAAAACGAGCCAAGAGAAAGAAATAAAAAAAAGGAAACCAACATTAGAGTGGGATCGTTTAACCTTGATAGTCCAACAGGAACAGCCCGAGAGGTAGCAGATATGGTGGAAATAAGAAAAGGGTGTTGTGTGTGCAGGAGGATAAGATGGTGGAAATTGCAAGACAAAGAGTTGCGATTTGTACAGCTACAAGGGGAGTTAGGGGAGGAATTGCTGGTGAACCGGGAAACAACACCTGAAACTATCCGAAGGGTGCAGGAAGCAGTACTTGGAATGAGTTTTGGAGGAAAGAAAGGGGTTAAAGAAACATGATTGTGATCAGAGGAGGTTTAAGAAGCAATTCAGGAGAAAAACAAGAGCTGCAAAGCCTAGTGCAGAAACAGGATTGATAGAAAGAAAACAGAGCAGCTGAAAGCAAACTGAGACGCTAAAGCAGCGTTATCTAGGGCCAAAAAGGTGATGTGTGAGGAAATAAAGGGGAACCTGGAGGCTGCAGGTGGACAGAAGAATATTTTTGTAATAAAGCTGATTGACAAGGCATCCAAGGACATCCAACAGGTCACGATTATCAAGGATGAAGATGGTAGTGTACTAATTGATGAAGAGGATATTTTTAATAGGTGAAAAAGGTATTTTGAAAAGCTAATGAACCGGGAAAACTCCAGGGAAGAGAGGGAACCAGCAGGACAAGCCCATGTGCAGGATGTGCCAAGAATTAGCAAAAAAGAAGTGGAGAAGGGCCCGAGCAAAATGAAGGATGGGAAAGCAGTCGGACGGTATAAAATACCAGTTAAAGCGTGGAAAGCTCTAGGTGAGCAAGAACTTGACGTCCTCACATCACTATTATCCTTTTGACAAGTAGAATGCCAGGTGAATGGATAAAAAACATCCTCGCACTGATATTCAAAAACAAAGGTGATGTACAGAACTTCTCAGACTGTCGAGGCATGAAACTACTAAGCCACACATTGAAGCCCCGGGAACGGGTATTAGATGGTAGGATAAGGAAAGAAGTGCAGGTCAGTGAGCAATAATTTTTGCCGAACAGAAACACAATTAACCCAGTCTTTGGAGTAAGGACGGTAGTAGAGAAGTTCAAGAAAGGTCAGGAAGACTTGCACTGCATATTCATTGATCGCTGGTGAGGATGTACACGAAGGTGAAGAATTTAAGTACCTTGTTTGACGATCCAGAGTGATGGTAGGAGCGAAAAGGAAGTGAAGAAGCGTAACCAGCCTGGCCGGAACAACTGGAGAAACGTGACTGGTGCTCTATGTAAAAGACACTTGCCAGTCAAGCTGAAGGGCAAGGTGTACAAAGACCTTGGTTCGATCGGCAATGCTGTACGGGGTGAAAACTGTGCCTCTCAACAAACGACAAGAAAGCCATTTTCATGTGGCGGAGATCCGAATGCTACGAAGGGCGTATCCAGAAACGAAAAGAGACCGGAAAGAACTTAGGCGTTGCAGATGTCTCCAAGAAGGTGCAGGAGCATCAGCTCCGATGGTTTGGGCATGTAGAAAGAAGAGGCGAGCAGTATATTGGAAGGAAATGCATACAGATGGAGCTACCAGGACAGAGAAGACGAGGGCGACCCAAGCGCAGATGGAGGGACCATATTAATATAGACATGGCACTGAAGTTCATGAGGGCAGATGCGCAGGACCGCACACGGCGGAGAAACCATATTCGTTACAACAACCCCTGAGAAGGGAAAGTCAGTAGAAAAAGGAAAAAAAGAAGTAGTAATGGTAACAGTGGTTGCAAAGAATGTGAAATTAGAGTGCATAATACAAAGATAGAGAGTTTGTTGTTATTGATAATGTGAAATTAAAGAGAAGATTCGAAAGGAATTTCGCCTTTAATTTTTAATCGCACTTCCTTGGATAAGTTCAAACCATTCCGCTGCATACTCTGAGTTCTGTAATTTGTAGAGCTGTTATAAGGAATTGATTTTAAAAGAGATGCCTTTAGTTTTTCTAGTTGCATCTGGGTAATTTTTTTACTTACAGTCACCATATACAATAGTTTATCTCATTTGACAGATAATATGTACTCTGGCGAAAAGCTTATGTGGCAGTACGAACCCTGTTACCGCCTGGAGTAAGGTATTTGGCATTTCCATGGTTGGATAGGGTGGGGATTCGAGGCATGCGACTATTTAAACACAAGCAGAACTTCAAGAGATCAATTGAATAAAATTGACAGAAATGCAATTTGGAGCTTTTTGTTTGAGAATAGTGGAAGAGTACATTGCATTTTGAAGACTTCATTTGGTAGACTCTTCTGCTATTTCTGAGTGCTACCTTTTAAATTTAAAAAAAGTCTCTCTCTACATATATTTTTATCCATTTTTCAATTCTTTAACATATTCAAAAAATAAGTACCCACACCAACTAGTACTAAAATAAAAAGGCGCCGACGTTCGGTCATTTCAGCTGTTGCAATTGTTTTTTTGTTATTAATATATTGATATTTATTAGCAGGAGACCATTTCAATTATGCTTGACGTTAATATACTTTATATTTTTTACTTTGACAATGAAGAAAAGAGAGAATGTTTCCTTTTATAAACATACTTCATAACAGCGTTATTCATGTTTTATTTGCTGTTGGCTAGAGCCTTTATTTCAAAACCACCATTGGTTGATTTAATGACCATCTGTCGGTCACTTTTATCCAAATGCGTCATTATGTGTAGATTAGTAGACCTATTTTTCAACCAGTTAATTTTTTATGGTTAGCACAAGATTATATATAATTTTAATTTTGATTTTAATTTTTTGAATGTTTTCTGTGTTAAATTTTTGTCTTCATTTGCCCATTTTTATAAACTTGAAATTGCATTGGCCTTCAGTATTATGAAATTTTAAGGAGCTTAGAAATTAACTTTGAGAGGAAAAGCACATTTGCTGACAGTTTTGTACAAAAAGCGCATTTTTGTCTAATCTTGATTTTGAAAAGGTTTACTTGTGTAGATCGAATACAAATATCCCAAAAGAAATTGCTCAAAATTTTCTCAGATAAAAAATAGGTAAATTCGAAAAGTTAAGTGGTTGTTGAATAAGGTCTTTTCAGATTTCTCAATGGATTTACGCTTATGGGCCCTTTAGCGCCCTTTCCAGTCAAGGGTAGGGTACAAAACATTTACCTCACTGCCTAGCCTTAACAGCCATTAAAGCTCTATATGCCCTTTCAGTAGTTATTTTCACAAGCTAAAATGTTCACACAAACGTGATTTGCAGTTTATGCCTGCCTAAATGGTTGGAATACTTTGGCCGGTTAAAATGGAGACATAAGAACTTCCCGAATTCATTGTGTAATCAGCTCAAAAGAAAGAGATGAAACAGAACCACTTTTTAATTAGCCAGGATAATAATGCAAGCTCGACGTGGAGCCAGTATTAGACCTATTACACTATAATATATAATTTTTGAAATAATGGGAAAAGTCGTCGACAGTACGAAAATATGAAACAAGTGTATAACGTGTCACCCAAGGATTTTTGGTTCCTGATGTAAAGTCATGTGCTCTTGAATAACCTTAGTGTCATTGGATGATATGCCATCACTGCCACGTGTCTGCTGTCAACGCAATAAAGGTTGTTCCAGATTTTAGTCGATGACATAAACGATGGATACATCGATAATACGACGTAGGGAGTGACAGATATGGATGAGTTGTAAGAATTTGGAGTCACCAGTGAAAATTGTAATGCACGGTAAAAGACTTGCGAAATTATGGGATTAGTTGTAGTTGTGTTTTCAGTTCTTTTAAAATAATATTGCACACAAAGCTTCTTTTGAAAACAAAAGTAATTTATTTTCGTTTACCATGTAGATAGAAGCCTTGGCAGTTCAGAAAGATTATGAAAATTACCAGTGGCAAGTATTCTACCGACAACTGGATGAAGAACGAGCTAAGACTGAAAAGGTTGTCCGTGCCAACATTGTTATTATTGCAGCAGGTGCTCTTGGATCGACAAAACTTTTAATGAACTGCAGGGATCGTGGTTTAGGCGTTTCTACACAGCTTGGCAAAAGATTTAACGGAAATGGTGGAATTATGGGTATGTTAAATTTATTCTTATTTGTCAGTCGAGTGCAGCTTAAAGCGATATGGTGTAGTTTATCGTCATGCCATGCAGGTGCAGGTAATGATCTGCGTTTCAAGAGGTACTTTTTAAGTCATTAGGAAAGGTAACTAAATAAAGTTCCGGTAAAGTACATGTCTTAGTGGATCTTCTTGTAGTCGTGATACATATTCCAGTCTTGAGATCTGGTGGGGACCATTTCACACTGTTGGCTCTCCCTTAAGCATTTTGATTGGGGGAATACTGAAAACTGAAAATCAACAAAGAAAGTGCGTTCAAATTGAGCCTCCCAATCCTAAATTGTAGCAACTGCCACAACGACAAGTACGCGAGGTTTTGGGAATAGTATTCTACTAAAAGTAGGCTAGGGTTAATCAGTGGGTCTATGAAATCATGAATGATAGTATATCACTCTATCCAATCGTATTCCATTTACTGTTTATATTTTGTCTGTGCCCTGTTAACCCCAGCTCCCGTTGCATTCGACCACGTGTTAAATTTCAAAGCTAGCTGCCTGACTATCAAAGAAAAGAAGGAAGCCAAAAATTTAACACTTTTAAATCGCCTGCACTCAAACAAAATTAACAGGTACGTTGAGTGGTGGTCAGGATTACCTTCCATGCTTTTAAGTATAATAAATGAAGGGCTTAGATAGAGTTGAACCCCTCTTAAGACTTACGATTTTGTTCACCATGAAGAATGGATCACCAGTCGTGTTTCGAACTTAAAAGTTTCGCGCTGTCGTTGTAGGGAAATTAATATTAGGATCCTAAACTTTTTTAGAAATACGCATGTGCTGACTAATGGTGGTGTTATAACTGCAGACTCAAAAGCATGCAGCTCATTGTGCCTGATATTGACCTGGGTGTGAAGGATATAGGAAACAAAACAGCTGGCACAATTAGAATATAGGAAAGTTAGAGCTCGGTAACTTCGGACTTGATGCAGCATTTATTTGTTTTATATATGAAATACAATTAAATAATAACCAGTCACAGATATGCATAAAGAGACAGCCAAAATGTCACTGTAAGAATTTTAAGGTTCAAAGTTACAAATTGTATGCTGTGTAAGGGTATTGCAACAAAGGGCTGATATTGGGAAGGAGGACTTGCACTTTTTTTGTATATGCGGAGGAAGAGATGTTATTTTAGTCGGAATGATTGCTTTCGAACTCTGCATCCTCCCTGTGGTATCCATCCCACTGTCAAAAGAACGTATTTTTTTAACAAAAATCAAAGCCAGGTAAATGATTTTTTGAAATAAGTAGGCTTTTTGTTGACTTAAACACTACCAATACACCTGAATAAATGTCAGGTATGCTATATTCTAGCGTCAAAGTATGAGAGTCCAAAAGTAAGATGGATGCTTAATTCCAGGTTCCAAGTTATGTATGTATGTAGCGGTTTGCGTCTTTGCTTTTTTTTGAAAGACTGATTACATCTTAAAGATTGGCTTACCACAGCCTGCAAATAAAATCTTTTTGTATTCAGAAGAGCCTTTTTTGACAGTCTTATAAGAAACACCACTATGAAGAAAACATTTTATGTGCCACGTTTAATACTGGACTCAGTAGGCACTTTTAACCATAAAAAACCTGAAAATAAAAAATTTTTGTGAGGAATTTTAAGGTTGACAGAAAAACACTGGGAATATTTCGTAAATCCATTATTTCTTACAGAGCCAATTTTTCTTTTATTCCTTTTATGGTTTTGTTTTTATTAATTGTTAAGAAATGGACAGACAGACTGGCGGAATAGATTGACACATTTTGGTACAAGAGTTATGATTTTACTGACCGTTCACAGCTTAATAAAGCCCATAGCCTTGCTTTAGTTTATATGCATTTCAAATGAGAAATATACCCACCACTTTAGAATATAGTGAATTTGTTGCAGACGAAGTGAGTCTTTAGAAATTACTTACCACTGCCTTTCCGATTTCCAGGTGTTAGTGTTGCTGGCAAAGAGGCATCATTTGGAATCGGGTTATCAACAGGAATGTTTAAAGGCAAGTCTAAACGCGGACTTCCACCAGGTCCCAGTGGAGTTAGTTTTATTGATGTTCGGAAGAAAAGGGATGGATTTGTAATGGAAGACTTTGTTGTACCATCAGCCTTTAAAGCGCCTTACCTAGTTGGTTCAGCCATTGCGAATGGCACTCTAAAGTTACAAAATTTTCCTCATGGTGCCCAGTGGAATTCTCTCTTTAATGTAAGTTGTAACAGATTCAGCATTACTAATAAGTAGTGTTGCCACGTAGTAATGGTATTCACTTCCATGTTTTTCATTTAGTTTTGTTGAGTCATTTACTTCAGTGTATATTTTTTATTTACATGTATCTACTGCTGTAATATTTACTGTTTTTTGCTATAATTTTACGTTGCAGTTGGACGGAGCCTGCAATTTGTTTGTCTTTCTAAAGCAATGCTAAAATTGAAATTAGCTGCTAAGAGGGCTGGGTTGGTACGCGAGCGAGAGTTTGTAACCGAGCTTTGTGCCTTGATTTTCATTACCATGTGACTGACACTGATCTTCCAAGTAAACATGGTTTTATAAGGAGATAGCTTGATTGGCTTTTTTCATTTGATGAGGAGTGATAGGGCAAAGATGTGGCATTACAACTTTTAGTTGAAAATGGGTGAGTAATGCCTGGGAATTTTTGTTCTTCTTCTGTATTTTGTTCCGAATTTTATTTTCTTATGTTCATCCGTATGTTAAAAATCAATGCAACGTAATATGAAATTGAAATTCAAAAGCGGTAACTTTTTTTTCAACACAGGAGTTAGACCCAAAAGTCTTAACAAATACACTGGGACTCTTCTGCTTTACAAACGATGAAGCCGATGGAGTCATTGCTAAAAATGGAGATTCGAAAGACGTTCATATCCACTGGGATCCTGAAAAGCACCAAAGGTTTTATTTTAATGCGAAGAAAGGATTGGAGGAAGCAATGCGGTGTTTAGGAGGTCAACTCGCATTCAATCCACAGTTTTCTGCAGAGCTAGGTAGGACTGCATTCACGGCCCACCCACTTGGTGGCTGTTCAATGGGAGAGTCAGGGTTAAATGGCGTTGTCAATCACCATGGTCAGGTGTTCATAGGTAAGACTCTACCAACGATCATAGCTAAACTAATGTGAACTATTTTGACTCGGAACAGACATTTAGGTTGCCTTGATATTCTTTTTTTAATTAATTTTTCCTTACAGTTTGTGGTACAGAACAAATATATTATCGTCATATTGACGTTGACGATAAGGAATGAATGAATGGTTTCCCAAAGGCCAAGTTGGCTGCTTAAAGAAAGAGGTAGACCCGAGTCAATTGATAAACCGATGAAATTTTGAAATAAAATATGGTAGGCGAGAAAAGCAATATTGTCTGGGTGGAATGGGTAGAATGTTTGTTAGAAACATTGAAAAACGTTTTAAGCAAGGATTTTTTTGTGATACATTGGTTCATATTTACAGTAATTTAACATTAACAATCGTAGCTTAATGGTTAGTGCACTGCACAGAAACCAAGAGTTCCGGGTTCGATTCCCCGAGCTGTCGANGAACTTGGCAAAAAGAAAAAGCCATTTGTTGGCGTCAGGAAGGGCATCCGGCCAAAAACAATTCCTCACTGCCAAATCAAAGTCCCTGTGAAGGGCACCGTCTGAGCCCCAATTGCTGGGGAAAAATGACGTTAACCTAAAAAAAAACAAACTGCTTAAAATGACTAGAATTTACTTGACACGATGTCGAAATGAAGGCCATATTAAACGTAATTTAGGCCCCAAAGCTGACTGATTGCAATTTGATGAAATCATTGTGGGTTTTTTAACACAAAATTTATTCGAATTTGATCTATCATTTTCTAATAAAGATTTCTTTCACTCTCCAATTTAGATGATTCAGATCAAACATATGATGGGCTTTATGTCGTGGATGGCTCCATTGTACCTTGTTCACTTGGTGTAAACCCGTCATTTACAATTACTTGCCTTGCAGAGCGCTGCATGAGGCTTCTAGCACAAGAAGAGGGATGGACTATTGATTATTCTTTTAACAAGGTTGGTAAACTCAATCGAGTATAACATCAAATTTGTGTATCAGCATCGTTGTGATGTAAATTGGCAAAGCTGTCATGTCGTTACAATTACTTGAACTAAAGAATAACTTTTAGAAATATTCTTAGTTCACAAGTAAAATCACAAGTGTTTTCCACCTTCAGCGGGTTTTTTTCCGTTGTTGATTGTAAGGTGGGGGATGTAGGGGGGAGGGGGGAGATTGAATGTTTCCCACTCATTGTGATTGTAAGTATGTGGTACGTAGCGCCTTATAGTTAAATCAATCGGTATACATCCAAACTTGAAAGAAATAATTTTTGAAAAATTCTTTATCTTTTTCAAGGTACTTTACTAGAACAGGCCTATGCTTTCATCGAATTATCCAGGTCATTTACACAATTTACACAACATTTGTTTTGGTTCTAGACTTAGGGTTAAAACGCTTCATGATACTTGTCGACCTGATGGGTCAGCCAGTTTTCATAGCTATGTTATATAGAAAAAAGGAAAGAAAGAAAATAGGAAAGAAACATGCTATAAAAACCTTGATCCACATGTATTCTGACCACGTTTATTGTTCTGGTGTACATAGTGTTGTAGAGACTACCGTTCCTCAATTGGATTTTAATGGGACTTAGTCTGCCCGCCAGCTGTAAAGCAACTCCATAGTCTCACGGGGCGTAGAGATGCGTACTGGTATTCGGCAATGTATATGTTCCAATGTAAAGCGCATTTCTAAATCTAAACGCGGTTTTTGCGTATTATTTCAGTTACCTCACTTTTGGTTTTACCTAATGTATATTTGATTTGCTGTTTATCGCAGGTCACAGTTGGACGAAGACCTGGTGAAGCGGATACAACAATCTAAGTTCCAATTTAATTGTTGTTTACAATAGTTCTTCTAATGGTATATTGAGTTAATTTAAATGTGTAAAGGATATAGTTTTTATGGAATGTAGTGTCGAAACTACTGTTTTGAGTTGGTTTTTTTGTCACAAGATAGAGTGCTCATTTACCTCTAGAGTTTTAGCCTGCCAATCTTTGGTGTCATAATTGTTTTATTATTTTAGCAAAATATTGCTGTATTCCCATCACTACCCCTCTGTCTTGTGGAGTAGACACTAATTACACCAGATTTTCCACCAAGTAAGCACTTGATAGAATATATGCAATGTGTCAATCGAAAGTATCAAATAGTTGACCCACTTAACACCTCTTGTTTTTTCCCTACAAACTTCGTCGACAGAGTCTGTATCATACCGACCCTAGTTATTGCATTTCACGACAGGAACAGGAGAATCTCGTATTCGGCGAGGAGTATGTGCAAAGGTTCTTATTTTTCTGTCAAAAAGTGACATCTGAAACATTAATTTTTAAAGACGTAGTTGTCTTCAAAGTATACTTCATGCCATCATGTAATTCATGGGAGTACATGTTTAATTATATCAATGTGTCATACCAGTTTGTCATGCCAACTGTAGGTTGCAATTCAAATTCAGGTTGTTTTTTGGTTCTTCCAGTTGTTTTTCCAGTTTCTTAGTGTTGATGGTACTTCATTTTTGAAATTCATACTTTGTGTATTATTCGTACGATAGTTGGTGGTTAGGCCTGTCGAAATAAGATTTATCCTTTACTTCCAAAATAACCACGAATTTTTTGCTATCAAATCAGTCGTGGTGGTGATGGTGTAATTTGCCTTCAATGTAAGGTACCTCTTTGTTTATTTACGTACATATTAATTGATTTATATTAAAAATCGGCAGAATCGTGACGTGTATTTATGTCGACATTCACAAGGTGCCATCTTTACTTTTTGGTTATTGCCTTGCCCTGTTGTGGAGAAGGAGCTCCCACGTCTTTGACAGAGATCCACACTGCCATGAAACCTGACGTTGTTTTAGGGACTTCCCCCAACCGTTACACATTTATAATTTGGTATAAAGTAACCTTTGAAATAACATGAGACCCGGCACCATGCTTTATTACTGTATTCAATAATTTAATAAGTATTGAAGTATGTAAACTAATAAAAGTTAACGTTAATACGTATTTCACTTATTGACAATAAAGATTTACAAAAAGGATAATTTTAATTATGTTTGTATTTATTCATTTTATTAATCACTTTAGATCTAGGCGTCCATTGACGACGTTGTTTATTTGCCTGTGGTTTTCCCCAGGACCTTTGTGTCTGATAGATCTGACAACATTTATTTTTGATGATCTGGTTATTTCGCCAGTTGCTAAATCTGCCTGCGTTATTGTAAATTGTTATGTTTTTTCTACTAGAAAGTAACTTACTATTTGAAAAGCGTACCCCAACCTGTACCTTTCCGTTCCACAGATCTGCCTTGAATAGTTTAAAGGAAGTAGTCACGGGCCTCACGCGTTTGCGGTTTACGCTTCATGTGTATTATATTTCTTTTGAAGGGACATGTCCATCAACTTCCAATATGCATCTTTAAGCAACATAAACACAACATTTAGCATCGGAATACTTGCGAAAGAAATCCGCTTGTGGTGCCGTAACCACAAGCATTAGTTGAGGAACTAAGTACAAAACAATTCTGATTGAATGATTTCTTTTGAGGCGTGTTTAAAAAGGTCCAAGAAGGGTCGGAAGAGGAGCTCTTCACATTTCCTGAAATTCGTTTGGTTTTATACTTAATATTTTGTAATGTTATCTTAGCAAAAGTTTTAGAAAATTTACAGGCTCATTACTCGCTTGCTGTCAAGCCTTTGCATCACTTTTAATTTAAAGTTTCAAAGAGTAATTTTTTTCAATACCCAAACACAAAGTAAAAGGAAGTGCAGTATGAACACTGACGTGAAATACCCTAACCTTAAAATTTGCAACCACAGGTTTTTACTTTATATTGATATAATTTTTGAATTATATTTTGTTTAGTAGTAACAGGCAAATAAAAACGCGGTCATCGTTATCTACTCTTTTAAAGTAATATTAGACTGATTAATCTCAAAGCGTCACTTGATGGAGGTAGAGAGACAAAGCTTTTTATCATGCAAAAGAGGGACTTTAACATACGGATTAATGCTTTTGTATGGATCCTTTTTAGATTAATCATGCTAATTTTTACCTTAAATTGTATGATTTTCTAGGCCATAGCCTTTTACCATCCTTGCTTTTACTCTTACTTACAATAGTACATTACTAACGCCGCTGTAAATACTTTTTAGGAAAATGTTTTGGTAATCTGTAGTGTTTGGAACAATTTATCGTTGTTACAACTTATACTGCTTACATTCATTAGCTTTGGAAACACAATATGTTTACTTGGGTCCCATCAAGATTACATTATTGGGTAAAACACATTGGCACCCGTATGTAGCGATTAGATTGGGAAAACAGTGACAGGAAATTTAATTGAAAGTGATTCTTTTTAACATAATAATCAACACACATTTTGTTTTCTTGTAATCCGTGCCAACAGTAAAAGGCGTCTTCCTCAAAGGCACCGATGACCTTTATTTCGTCATTTACATTTTACAGTATAATGTTAAAGGCTGGTTTTTGCCATTAAAACTTAAATAACGTGTTAAGAAAGTGACTTGCCAAAAGTTGTTTTGATAGATAACCTTTTTTCTCATAGATTATGGTTCGATTTCGAGTATCGTTGTGAACCACTTAGATTAGTTTAGTTTACTATGTCACGTAAAATGATATAATGAAGGCTGGGGAGGCTACTCGCCTCGGTTTCAGTTCCTTCAAAAATGGCCTGTATGTTATCGTCTAGATTACTAGGGCGAGTAGTCAACCAGAATGATAATATTTTAACACGAAGAATATGATTTGGTAGAAATGTTTACTCTTGATTTAGAAGTATAAGGAAGGTAATGATGCCAAGTTTAACTGATAATGAAAGAGAACAGTACTTATTTTTGGATATGTGAGGCAATGTTATTACCTCCTTTATTTTTAATGTAAACTGTTAACTGCCACAAACATACTTGGTTTAAATCATCAAGCAATATTGACATGACTAGTTCGTGCGGGTTACCATAGTTTGTGATCTCAAAACTGCACTACTACAATTTCTTTTTCGATCCCATCCACATACCTATATTCTACCTGGTATTATACGCGCCGGAAGTTCATGACTTAGCTCAATCGTTTGAAATATCCCCATTATCAAGCACTTTTCCTGAATATGGACACGGGTACATATTTGACTAAATATGAGATTAAGGTTTGTTAGACAGTATACGTTTTAGGTTGTTTGCATTCATGCAAGACGCAAGTACTGACGTTTTAATACAGATGATTTAAGTCATTTTGAAACGGATGGTGATATATAAATTAGAACCTTATTTTGTTCCAGTATGAATTTTTTAATAATTGTTTAATTAATCAAGGTCTTGCATAATTAGTGAGTCTTTTTTGTCCTTTAAAAGAGCGCTTTGCTGTTTGCTCATTTCAAGGATGATTAACAGGCGCTCTTAGGATAAGGCGAAACCAAAAAGTAGCCATTTGAAATGGGCAGGTGAGGCCTTTACCAAGGAATTGTGGCATTGTCTGGTTAAAAAGTGGACAGAACGTAGACGCTTACCAATTGCCAAAATACCACATTTCTATTAATTTGACATTTTACATAAATTTACATAACATAACTTGTTTCAAGAAAGGTTAGGCTTGAGACCCGAATCTCATTGCATGCTACAGATTTTGCTGTGAAGATCACTGCTTACTGTGAAGTACCCTCTCGGGACAACATGTTTGGCCGTTGCTTGAAATTAAGATCTCAAGGATTTATGTAAACTCAGTTAGATAGATTACATCACAAAAATAACAAGGGATTTATTGAACTTGTTGCTTGAACCGTTATTTTGATTTTGGAGCTTACAGAAGTTAAAAATAATTACTGGTACCAGCTTTTTATCAGCATAGTTATAGCTCTCGTTTTGTAGTGAATGGAAAAAAGAATAGAACGTAGTGTTATAAGACATTACTCGTGGTGTTGTAAGCGGGTTTATTTCATAGCATGACATACGCCCTTGAAAGGTAAACTCCTTCCTTTTTGAATTAGGACCATTTGTGCCGTGGCAAACATGACTGGCGTGGCAGAAACGACAGTATTCGCCACAATATTTATTCGACCAGTGGCAGCCTAGGGATAGATCCTTTCCGTTGAATTGATTAATGACGTATATCCATTTTGAAATCCTATTGTTTTCATAACCGGGGATAGTATTTTTAGTGATCGCCATTGATGTTTGGATAGGTCAAAACAAAAAACTAACCTGCAGATTTAAAGGATTCCTTCCAAAATTGTTGCATTATACTGTTGTCAGGGTTAGGGTTAGGTATTTGGTGTGTGTGGATAACATCTCGTTCCGAATAAATTCTTACCGTGAAAGCTCGTTTTCTTGCAAGATTTTGAAGTCAACCTTAAAAGTTCAAGAGTAACTCAGTTCAAACGATGTTTTTTTAACAGAAATATTACGATCTCGAGGCTTTGACGTTGCTGTCATTTTTGCCAGGCTAGTCATTCCTACCACAGTACACCATCTGCAGGTGGCATTTATTTGCCTTGTTTTTCCTTTACAGGTGGCATGCATTTTGTGAATAGTGATAGAATTTGAGGTCAGCATCGATTTTTATAGTCCATCAGCAGTTTTATTATTTATAGGTGATGCGATATCTTTTATTTGCATTTGTGGTATTTGGTAGTAGAAGCTCTATTGGCATCAATTAATGTACCACCCTTATTAGTTTTCTGCGCTATTCAAACGAAGCTTAAGTCAACATAAAATTTATTTTGTACCAAATCTTTTGAAAATTTATTACTACCGTACTCTGAAGTGCAGAATAGATACCTTCCCCCGACTATACTATTACTTAAATTGTTATTGCGACACCCCGTTTATTAATTTTAAGGCCAAGAACACGGTAAAAATTCTGGAAAGAAGGCGAAAAATATAAAAATTCATAAAACATTTTTTTCAGCCTTTTGTTTTATCTTCAGACAAACGTCATCGTGCAAGGTACGATCGGCGTCAGTATTTTACAATAATACACGTGTGTATGCGTAATAACTATAAGTGCCCATTGTTGATTGGTTTCATTATTACATTATTTACATAAAAAATGGTAAAATCTTTAATTTTTTAAAAAAATGCAGCAACAGCAGTAGCTCATTTGGAAAAGTTGAAGTTGTTTTGCAAAAATATGTGGTTTACGAAATCCCCCCATTTATTTGCTTCCCCCTTTTATTTCGGACACTAGATAATTCAAATGATTTAGTAAAGCACTGCGTTAACTCGCTAAAAATTCAATCACCAAGATGCCTCTAACAGGTTATTTTTTTGTTAAAAATCCAGTAAAGCCGATCGAAAGTCAAGCATTTTTTTCAAAGTCTGCTTCCGAAAAGGTGTTTTATCAACCACAGTAGAGACACTTGAAAGGATGTTTGTAAGAGATTTGAAAGCTTAAATTTTCAGTTCTGATATGTTGAATAAACCCTAAAGCAACCACGTTAAACATTTTTTAAGCAACACACTGCCACCTTATGGATGTCATATTAGAGCTTATACGTCAATTACAAATAACCACAGTTAGTGCACGAGTTCGATTCTTTGAAATATATTATGGTAGCTTGAGGTATGGCTGTAAGCTGAATAGATTTTTGTAAGGTGAAAGGCCATATATTAAATACATGGTTTAAAAAGGCCCTTAAATTCACTTTGTTGTTACCCTATCTGTTTTCTTATCCGTTTAAATTTTTTCCCCCTGCAAACAGTCCAGCACGCTTTGCCTCGTTGAGATTAAAGTAATGTTAATAAGAGTATTACCTTTCCCAAATTTTATTTTTGCGCACCGAAAACTCATTTCAGTTTACTGAAATGGAGAAAAACAGAGACTCGCGGCAGTCGATCTACTTGATTTGCATCCTTGAATAAATGTACATAAATAATTACTTGCATAATACATTTCTGATTGTGTTGAGTTTCTAAAAGGTTTGTCTGTATGAAGGCTTAAGAATCTACCTCGCCCGTACCCTTGTACAGAGTGAAAATCATGAGTCGTTATATTCTTGACAAATCACATAATGGCGCGCATGAATTTGGCCATTCATCGATCTGAAAGACAGAAGAGAAGAGAGAACGCCATTGCGTAAAAGCATGCAAAGAGACAAAGGTACAAAGAAAGTGGAGGGAAAATGGAGGACTTATTCTGTATTTGTTTGATGGCACGGGTCAACATCATTCATTAATGTATATATATCAAGCCTTTAAACCTAAAACAGTTGAGTATGAAATGGGAAGGGTTTCTATTCCTCCTCCGTCAGTATTTTTGGCCAATGTACATCGCATTCAAGATAAGATGGTAATCATTGTCACAAACTTGTCTCCGCCCATACTCACAAAATCCTCATCGCAATAAAAAGATTGAAGGCTATTAAGTCTGTGACTGTCGCGTTAAAAAGGATCTTCGATTAGGTGCAGTACTCAATCATTTTGTCAAGCATAGTTAACTGATTACCACTACAATTTAATTTTGTATCTCTCATCTTTTGTTAAATGGTTTACCAGTATACAGAAAAAAAGGTTGATTTAAGGTTAAAGCGTCATCACTTCGCCACATGGACTAAGTAAGACTACAAGAAACTCGGGTGTAAATAGATTTGCCATATGAAAATTGTACGATTAATTTCTTTTAGCAGAGCCCAGAACTAGTCACTAAAGACCAGTCGTTTCTCTGGGTAACATCGCACACTACTATTTTCCCTGTAGTAAGTTAGTAAGTACACGAAGGCAAAGCACAAATAAAATTAATGCTGAACATTTAATACTAATATTTTTATTAGGAACTGATCTCTTTTTGTCCCAATTTTACATTTAGTGCTGAGTAATAAACCTGGTGCAAGTATTTGATGAGAAAATCCTTAAAATTTACTAATACAGAAAAAATTAATTTCTAAAATTAGCAATACTTAAGAATCTGGTTTGTATTAGTGACTGGTTGTAAGTGTACAATCTTCATGGTATAATAATAATTTT
>RDPX01000059.1:1089624-1113858 GCA_003991215.1 Morbakka virulenta | reverse complement strand
TCCCTCCCCCCCCCCCTCTCTCTCTCTCTCTCTCTCTCTCTCTCTCTCTTTCTCTCTCTCTCCTTAACCCCTAAAAGCGAGCGAAATAGGAGCAACTGAGCTAATCAGAACACAAGCAGTATACTAGTAACATGTTAGACCAATTTAGTTTCTTTCACTTCAGTCTTTCTCAGTCTTAAATCTGGAACACCGTGCTCAGTGTCCTTACAGATCTTAACAAGGCAGCCTTTTGTACAGTTCAACCATCAACCTGTACCTCCAATTGTTCAATCCAGCTATCACATTCTTCAGTTGCACATTGAGGGTCACCTACAACCATAGTAACAACCTTCCTCAGTTGCCACAGTTTTCGTCTGCAAGTCCTGGTATTTCTCCACCTTTTCTCTTTCCTTTTCATTACCCTAATAATAAGCGGACACTGCAACATCAACGATTATACAGCACTTTTCCTTCTTATCAATTATAACAATGTCTGCCCTCCTTGCTTCTTTCGCATTGTCTTACTGTGTTTTTATTTCTCACAATAATCTTACATCTTCATTCTCTTCCACTACCTCAGGGTTATGTTAATACCATTTTTCTTTATGTTCTAATGCACTTTTCTTAAACAGTTCTCAATGAGTTTTATTTTCTACATTTTCTTGGCGTCTCTAATGCTCGCTAAGCTAATTGTTCACATTCACGTACTTTATCTTTGCGCCCTTTTCTCTCACTTTCATCACATTTACAGATGGGGTTGTCTATACTCTTACCAATATAGTGTTTACATAATTTGCTGTGGTCTCCAGTTGCGGTGGAGCGCATACCAATGCTTGTATCTCAAGTCTTAAATCACTTCTGGCAAACCAACTTCAGTTTTTGTCTTATTAAACCTTCTGCGGCATTTCCTTGTTGAACTGTTCATACATCCTTTCCTCTATCCATTTCTGTTTACGCTCCTGCACATTATATTGTTTTAATCTACTTTTATTGAAGCCACTTTCGGCCACAATTGTCTATGATGTAGCAATTGTCTGAATTTGTTTTTCCGCAGAATATATTACGCACAAAATCAAGGTATTTTTTCTCTCCTCTGTCGCCCTGTGTTATGCATATCAAACCTCTGCCTCCTGCATGCCTCTTCAAGTATAGTCTATCTACATCATTGATAGGATGAAACACGCCATACCTTGATATTTTCTTTCTTGTTCGTCTGTCCAAGCTTTTCAGGTCACATCCTCTTCAATTCAGGATTCTTGCCTCCTATCTGAAGATAGCTACTCTCCATATATTCATCCCTATAATTTTGTTGTACCATTCAACTTTAATTTAAGAATCAACCTGAGGCTTCTTTTGTAAATTGTTGTAATTTTCTCTTTTATCTCATTTCCTTTTATCTTTTCCAGCTAAACTTTCTCCAGGTATGTGTAACCTTCCTATTCCACTTCCTCCATTACTTCATCATCTGGGAGTTCTATTCCCATAAGCCTATTTTCCCTCTCTTCAAGGTAAAAACGTCACACTTGTTAAGACAAAACTCCATCCAAATGGCTGTATAGACGATGTGCACCCTGTTCAAAAGTGAACCTACTTGTTCTTCATTCATTCCAAACAACCTTAGATGCTCCATGAACGAAAGATGATTTAGTTTGCGTTCTTTTCCCCCTTTATAAGCTGTATAGACCGTTCTAATGGTTGTTTATAAAATTATGTTTCTTTCGCCCGGCATTATGTTCTTACGCCGGTGACGTTTATCTCTCCATCAGGTCTACAACGTCAGACAGAGAGAAGTATTATTACAATATTGGCAGTGCCCAGTAAAACTGTTTTCTGGGTGGTACCTGACTCGTACTTGATCTTCAATTTCTCTAGGTAGAAAGGCAATTCTCTTGGAATAGAGTCTAGCACTCCAATCAAGAAAGTATCGACAGTGACTCGAATGTTCCATATCCGCTCAATCTCAGCCTTCAATTCGCCATAGCTTGTAATCTTATCTACCTGCTTATCAGCTCTCCAGGAACCACCCCATCAATAAAAAAGCACTCATTGGTTTCTTTAATGTTATGTCTGGTCCGTGGTCGACGTACAGGTTGATCTGGATACTAATATCTCAAAGGATCGTTGGTTTGTCATTTTCAATTGCTCTCTCCGGTTTGTGATTGTACCACTTCTCACACGTTCCAAAGCCACAGAATTGACACCATGACTATTGAACACAGAGACACACATGGTCATGGCTTGTAAACCATGTCGATGTTTTTCAGTACCATGGTCAAGAACATTAGAGAAAGAAAAAACAGCAGTGGGGAAAATGAGTCCCCTTGCGTAATTACTCTCCTAGTATCAACATTTCCAAGGACTCATTGTTTGTCACTAACACTGTCTTTCAATTTCCTTTAGTCGAGGCCATTAGTGGACCGATATTGCTAGCAATTCTGTTTATTTGAAGGTTTTATATACTTCACGAGTGTAGTACCATATCATACAATTTTTTGAAATCCATCTAAGCCATGCAAAGGTTAGATTCCTGATCCAAGAAGTTTTTATTATCTTATCGATGGCTAGCTGATCCTTGGTACCTTGGTGCTTTATTGACACCCTCTGTGCTTAACAGAGAGTTGGACCTTCTCATGAAGGTGTGTGTACACTTCATCGGTAAATATACCAGTCCATACTTCTCAAAGCAAACTTAGACATGCAATTGGCCTGTGATTTGTTTCTTCTGGTCCCTTCGCAGAATCTTTCTTCACCAGAATGGCCTTCCCTTCCACCATCCATTCGGGAACAGAGCCTTCTTCCACACACGTATTAAGGTGAAATGCATTGTAAAAAAAAAAAGAAGATAAATCGACGATTCAGGGATTGGAACTCACTGGAACTATTTGCCTTTGCATAAATGTAAGCTTGTTTCATTCGGCTGTTATTCACTTTTCAAAAAAGGTGCGAAATTTGAATTCTAAAAAATTGTACTGTCACTATTTTAAAAAACCGGTACAACTCGATGGTCACCTTTCACAACGTGTAAATCTATAAAGTGCACATACTTCCCAGTAAATGATTGCAGCCACTCTATCATAGCTCTTCTCATACTCCAGCTGAGTGAGCTGTTCCCACTTAATTAATTTTTGCACCACGATCTCACCTTTAATGCTACATATTCTACACTTCGATGTTTCTTAATCGTTTACGATCTTCATCTTGTAGTTTCTAGTAGGCTATGCCTGGTCTTGACTTGCCATCAATAAGCCATTTGTTTCTCTCTTCAACAATCCTATCATCATACAACGCCAAGAGCTGCTTTTCATCTGACACGTCTTCACAGAGTACTGTCAATGTAGAGCTTGAATTATTATAATTTGTCATTTTTTCAGGATTGATCTTGTTTCCTGGTTCATTTGCAACGATAGCGGACCATCTTAGCATTTTTTCCTTGATCTTTATTTCATATCAATACCTCCGTATTATTCTCACTGTTCCAGGCAAGCATGGTCTCTGCGGCATCTCTACCGTAAGATAATTTCAACATTTCTACCCATTTTTGAAAATTCTTTTTCACTATCTCTAATGTTCCAATAACGCCCAGCATAACATCCACTTTCTTCATCTTCCATATCCTTGCAATTTCATACTTCAGCTAATTTTAATATGTGCATTTCTCTTTTTCTTTCTTTCCTTTATGAGTGTCAAATTCGCAAGGTAGGCTTTTCAACTTACAACTTGATTTTTTTTTAATTACAGTGATATCAGGTCTATTATGGTCTAATTTCGTTTCAGTCTGCATAGAAATCTCACAAAATTTTGCAATCGTTTGACTCTAGTACTTTCTATGGATGATGTATATACCATATCTAGGTCTTTTCAACCCCCCTCTTTTCGCACAGCTTTTAGTGAATTGCTTTACCCACATCATGTCTCCAAATTTTAAACTTTTTTCATGCCAGCTTCGGATATTCTGAAACAATGCATGCATCTGTCTTGTCTTCTGTACCACACATTCAACATAATGGAGAAACATTTTTTCCATACACTACTTTCTTCCTATTATTTGTGCATAATGCTTAATCTTGAGCTGCAATAATTGTGATTTCTGTCTCTCTTTTCAAGAGCCCTTTCTTTTTTCCCAGTTCCGTGATTTACTACCTCTTATTTAATCAGTTAAACTGCCTGTATATTGCCTCATCTCTGTATATAGTTTCGTGTTCCTTTTGTACGTATTTGGTTTTATCACAACTGTTGATCCCAAGTGCATCAGTTCTAACGATTCCAAAAGTCTATGGAATACTTTGACTTAATATTATTAATATTATTACTACTGTTATTATTATCATTATTATTATTACTACTGTATGCCTATGGTATGTCTACGGTATGTCTTCTGTTGCAGTCTTGGAGAATTAACTTACGAATCAGTTATTGGTTTTTAGTCTCTTTTCCTTTACTTGGACAAACTTTTTGCTTTTGTGGCAATACGTTAGTCTGTTCCAGAAAAATGTTAATATTTATTTCAATCTTTTCTGTCAGCAAGTTCCACATCAATAGGGCACAGGTTGTTGGTTGAAAGTTTTCAACAACATTGCCTTTAAATGAATCTTTTTAATACAACATAGTTTCTCTATGCGTTAGCCTTTCATGAGCGTAGTTTTGTGACATAAAATTTATCAATGTTTTGGCAATCATCTTGTGGAAAGTAGTGAATATCTTAGGCCAAAAGCCTTAGATACCATCTGTGCAAGGAGCTTTACAGTTTATATTTTTTCTACATTGTATCTTAGCAATATCGTTTGTAATAATTAGTTCATTCTGTTTTCCAGGACGTTCTCCTTTAGTAAAGTATTTCTGGCCTTCTGCCTTTTAATTATGTTCCTTACTGTTATATCACGTTTTGTTTCAAAATTTCCTACTTTATTTGGTGTTGTGTGTATTGTGTTGCTGCTCCACCTACCTATAACGTCTTCATAGAGCCTTTTCTGATCAATGTTGAATGTGAGTTTGGGCGTATTGCTTAACTTTTTGCTTGTATCTCTTGATTTTTACAACCTTTACCAAGAGCCTTTACTTCATTTCTTTAATGATGGTTTGCAAATCCTTTGCCTTTAAGATTATACTAGTCTCCCAAGCTAGAATACTTTCCCACTTCCCTTAATTCTCCTTTCCTGTTTTGGTCTGCTAGACCTAATCATTTCTTAAATTCTTTTTATCTAACTCCAACCTCCTATTCCACCAACTTATATCAGTTATATCTCTTCTCTTTTCCACTTTTAGCGCCACTGGCCCTACCACTTATTTTGACGCAGCTTTGATTTAACTAATTGTTTCATTTATCTTATCTGTTTTAAAATACTTCAAGTTCTTGTTTACTTTTTTGTGATATTCTTTAGCGGTTTTCTATCTACCATTTTGAAAGTATACCCCCATCTATATTTTGCTTTATTCAACAACACTTCAATACATTTCACAATTTTTCTTTCTTTTTCGTTAGTAAGTCGGTTTCAGTACTGTCTGTATTTCTAACTTACCTCATTGTTTGTGACTGCACATTTTCTCTGTGCGAACTGATATTCTCTATTATGTATAAATTTGCTGTTATAAGCTCTTCTCTTTCATTGCATCCCAAATTTTCACTCTCATTCAAAGTAGAAATTTCTCCGTTCGCTGCCAGAGCACTTTATTTAGTGGATTTCATCTAAAGACTTCTCACCCACCATTTCTTTCTAATAGCTCTCACATGGTCAAAACTTTGTTGTGGTCAAACATTTTTTGATTGCACTAAACAAAAATTTTTCTTGCCAAGCTCTATCTATTATTTAAATGTCACCCTTGCAACTCGTAAAAATCTGTCCGAATGAGACCTCAATCAATTTTGTTGCTCTTTCTGCTCTGAATCTGAAACAATTTTTTATATTGTCGCCCGATGTAACACATACTTTCAGGAAGATCGTTATACTTAACGACGTAGCTACAGTATTTAGGAGGTTCTATCAAAGCTCTTGAAGGATGTATTCTACACACCGATATCTGTAGATTCTTTTTGCCATACATGAAAACTGGAAATTCATTGCAACCTGGTTTGCACTTTGTTACTCCTGAAAAACAGTTCTACATCCTCGAATTGTCTGTGGAATATAAAGCAAACCCGGATGAAGATGCTAATTAGAGATATGTAAAATGTCTTTCCTTGATTTATGATTTACATTTCAGCTTTTCCTGACTTGGCATTGAAAATCTTTCCATAAACTCTAAATGTATATTTGGCCATGACCTACTTAATTAACAGAACCTGACATGTTGTCCAAATAGTCCAGTTTTTTAAAACTTGATTTACTGCTATGTGACACAGGTAGAGAAAGTACATTCCCAACAAAAGTAAAAGAGCAATTTTTCTGTATTGTTTTAAAATTTTGGTCATTTCCGACAGCAAAACAATGAAGAACTTAATGAAACCGCTGACTTTGCCAGCATTAGCAAATTGTTGGAATTTCAAATGAAATTATAAATGTAGG
Source organism: Morbakka virulenta (assembly GCA_003991215.1). NCBI lineage: Eukaryota > Metazoa > Cnidaria > Cubozoa > Carybdeida > Carukiidae > Morbakka > Morbakka virulenta. Next base: position 1,107,379 of record RDPX01000059.1, on the reverse strand, counting down.
ATATTTGCCAACTAATTATCATACAACAGAAAATCTGTAAACCGAACTTTCTTCCGATATCAATTTAAAAGTCTGGGAATTAAGTTTCAGATCTCTTAAACTTAATTCCCATTTCTTAAATAATGAAAGATTGTTTTTTCTTGGCTGAATACCAGCCTGCTTTTGAGAATCGTTGAAATAAACGTTCACAGCGGTGTGGAAAATGAGGTTCCTTGCTTTGCTCCAGTGCAATTTACAGCTGGTAGCACTGTTCATTTCACAAAATTTCTTCAGTACGTACTTTGCAACATAATGGCACTCGGAAAAGACGTACACACACTGGTTCAATAATATGTACGGTGGTGAATATTTGTGCTGTGCATTCGGCCATACTTTTGTTAAGAGTCACAAGTCCATTCCGTCATAACAACCGAAGGTTGTTTCCCTGGTTAATATTTGCCTCACTGACATCACATATAAAAAATTTTGGGTACTCGGAACATTCTAAGCACTTACATGTATTTTTTGCGATGAAACCAACAACAATAAAAGAAACTTTCGCAGTTTCTAATGACAAGGATGACTCTTGTATTTCTGTAGGAAGCATTTCAACTTCATTTTTTTCAAAGATTTCAAATTCATCTTCAAACTCACGAGTTTCTGTATAAATATCTTCTTCCCAGAAATGTTCATCTTCTTTAAAAAGACTGCAGAGAAAGAGATGGTAGTGGGAGCTCTTTAAACAACAGAGAGTAGGCGGATCCTAATGCATAAGGTAAAAGTAATCTGTACTTTTATCACCCTTGCGGAAAAAGGGGGCTGTCCTTGGGATTTGAAATGGGATATCGATCGGATCTCAGTCAGTATTTCACTGACAGGAAATCCTTCAGCACGAATGCTGATATAGTTTTAAAGATTCAGAAGCTGGCTGAAACGAGCAGTTTTACCCAATCTCTGGAGCCATCGAAGAGGTGTAATAGGTGATAAGTAATCTTGCATACTTTTGGCACATCAAATGAAAAGTCCAAACGATAGATGACCCGACACTCCACAGGCGTCTTTATCCCTTCTAGATATTTTGACTCCATGATACCAGGCTGCTCTGAACACAATTCTAAATTTTTAAAAGTATGCGGCTAGTCCTCTTGAACGTTACCTTTTAATAGAGGCCTGCGAACGGAAATATCACGGCGTAATGCTCATTGTGGAGTTGGAAGACAGTTTTACTTGGTACTTCAATGGAAAGCACTGGGTTTTAATTCCAATCAGCAACTTCTTCTTTGAGTAAACTAAAATGTATTTCTATTCAAAGTGGCTGCAACAAATGTTTGAAGTTGATTTTCTCTCCCAGTTTCGATGATTGACCAATTGAACCCATTCAGTTTTTATTTGGAAAATAATCCTCTTTATAGTTAGAACGCTATTTAACGATAAACGAAGTGTTGGGCATGTCACATATATACATCCACAATGTGTACACTTGCAACAAAACAACGGTCTACAAGCCTTTACAAATGTTATCACAACATGACCAACACCCTCCAACCCAAAACACAGAATAAACAAAAAGAACTGCTACCAGAAAAGACCGATTTATTTCTGTTCTTGAAAACCTCAAAGGCTCAAATAGAGAATCACATCCTAAAACAAGCACAAATTTTGGGTTTTAATTCCGAAACAACATTAGCAACTTCCTCTTTATGAATGGACTGTTTGATTTGGGTTGTTCAGGCAACATGTCAAGCTGTGTTGATAGAGTAGGTCGTTTGGCCAATCTTTTATTACTTTCAGTGAAATGTACAACGCTTGAAACAGCGACAATAAACATGAAAGCATTTTTTCCATTAAACTTTCCAATATAATCATTCGAACTACACATCAAATATTCTGCCATAGAAACCAACCATGGCAAAACCGTGGCCTGTTATTGTTTTAGCAATTTTATTAGTAAAAGATTTAATTTTGTAAAGTAGCCAAGCAAATCCAAAGTACTTTGATCAGTGAGCTTTGTACTTGTTTGTGTTTTATAAAACAAAATGTTACCATTATCATCATTGAAGGTAAACCTTTGTTCCTGGATAGATTCTGCAGCATTTTACCTCTACGTGTGTGCTACTTGAATCTTACCAAAGTTATTCTTCTTTGCTAAAATTAACATTTTAGGCATAATTTTAGGATGAGCATCAACATCTATATTCGGCTTTTACATTAACGCAAATGAATGCAGCTGCTGTTTACGGATTAATTCTATTCGAGTGTTGCAGTTTTTTGCTAACGTTTTCCTTCAATTTTAGGCGATATAAATTTAACTTTAACAGTTGGTCAAGACAATTATTCTTCAAAGGGTGCCACAATAGTCAATGTTCTCCTTGGAAAACTTGCCAGATGACATGTGAAATAACGAAACATATTGAGAAGAACAAAGAGGCATTTAAGATAAAAATTTCAATTTTTTAAATATGCTACACTTTAGACTCTGCTGGAGCTTGAAGATTTTGAGAAAACAACTCATAAATTGGAGTCCATAATTCGCAATGGTCTTAACCCTCGATTACTAACTTTAAAAACTTCTATTTTGAGTTGTTGTAGCCCAAGCTTTTTAACATTTTGCTGTACATTTTGCATCGAAACCCCCCAAATTAGGCCCCCTTTATCTCTCCTCTCTGTCAGAAATTTTCTTTACTTGTTGGATAACATTGTGGTGCTGTCCCTCAAATTTTTTTATGATGTGAAATTATCATAATATTTTTTCCACTTACATTGTTATTGAAAACATTATTTTATTCTCCTTTCTTTGTCTTTGTTTTAGAAATAGTTGGACTTTATGTTGAAAACGTATAAAATAAGTAAATAAATAGATAAACTTGTGTATAAAATATATATATTTCGAAGTTGGGGCATTACCATAACAGCTTTCTGTGCAACCAAATGGATTTCAACCCGCGATCACCCGAACAAAGAGCATTTAAAAAACCACCACACAAATAGGCATCTGCAGAGGTCCAAGAAAAGCTGACAACTTAAATGATTTTAGACATAAGGATTCAAACAAATGGCTCTTAGTTGCCAAGGGATTTGTATTTTGTGTTCGGATTTCCTCAACTCTATGCAAAGCTATCGTTTTAGGTGTATTGCAATCTTTAAATAACTACCTAAATAGATAAATAAAAAAATAAATAGATAGATAACTAAATACATAAATGACTACATCGACTGATAAGAAATATTTATAAGAAGAGATAAGGAGAGAAAACTAGGAACAGGAAGAAAGAGACAGAGAAAGAGGAAAGCGGGTAGTGGTGGGAACGTAAAAATGAATGAAATAGGAAGAAAAAAAAAAGTTGTGTCATGAAAATTGATTGTGTTATCATTTTTCCTTCTTTTGCTTTTTAAGGTTTATATGCATTTACTATATACTATGATTTTGTGCCCAATAAAGCTTTTGTCTAGTCAATCTTCTGTTTTCGATTTCATGGTAATTTACTCAACACATTTGAGACGAAAAAGGGACTAAAGCCTTCACGATTGGCTAATGATCCACATTTTCCAAAGGCAGCAAAAGAATGGAAACACTGTTAAAGAATATTCAATAATTGTAGAGGACATGCTTCCGATAAATTCATATCAATGGTAAATTTCATATCTGCAGACGTTTTTTATTTTGTTGAGGAGTGCACTGCTCATGAGAAAGTGGAGACTTCAATTAAGTTATACATTAAATAAGATGTATAACTTAATTGAGATACATACGGTCTCAAAATTACATAACATCAAACTCCTTTGCAAGAATCTAAAAGAAAGTATTCACCTCTTGGATGGCTTGCAGGCTTGTACCGGTTTGTGGTAGTGCAATTCAAATTAACAAATGGTGTCCTGCATTTCCAAAGAAAAATGGGTGCCATAAGTAAGAAGAACCACTAAAAGACGCCTTTTCTTATTTTTATGATGTCAAATTGGTGGGATAGATAAAGCCGATTCTAATCGAAATGATATTGTGTTCCAAGAAATAATTAAGGAAAAAACCAACTCTTAACTATGCTTAAACTGTATAGCGTTCGCATGTAATTGACATTCTTGGATACCGAATTAGTTAAAATAGTATAATAACAGACCCTGAAAGATTGCTTCCGTTGCTGGATTTTCTACGGCCTTCCAATGCTGCTTCCCTCCGATTGACACTAAGTATGTTTGCTTATTTTGCTAAGTGGACTCCACAATACTCAGGCAAAATAAGACTCTGGTGACGGCGAGAGTTTTTCCAATGAGGAAAACGGCAAGTTGTTCTAGCACTGATCTACAAAGATGTACCCTTTGTGGTTGAATGTGATGCTTCCGATGTAGCTATATATGTTTTATTCAATCAAAATAACCTAGCCGTTGCATTTATGTCCAAAATTCTATCAATACGTGAATAATAGTACCCAGCTGTTGAAAAGAAAGTGCTCTTCATCATCGAAGGTGTCCGAAAATGGCATCAGTAACTATCACGCCAGCTGTTTACCGTAATAACTAACCAACCCTCCGTTTCTTAAAAGGTCGAAAACGGAAGGCGTACTAAAGATAAAAGACAATAAGATCTGGCGAGTATTCTTACACTAACAAATATCGAGATGGAAAAAGTAATGTTGTTACTGATTCTCTCACAGATGCCTACTTTCTCTCAGTTTCCAGTAATTTTGAAGATAAACATATTCAGCTTTGTCATCCCGGTGTTACTCGCCATTTGCTTTCCGCTGAAACAAAAAATCTACCATACTCAACTAAAGGTGTCAAACGCACTTGTTCAAATAGTAAAATTTGTGCAGAGCTAAAAACCTAATTTCTACAAACGTGACCATGCCAAATGGAGTAAAGCAACTCATTCAACTGAAAGAATGAGCCTCGATCTCAAACTTTTTCTTTCTTATTTCAGATGAAATATAGAAAACAATGATCGAGTTTTGTATGGAGATAGAAAATTGAGCAGCAAAATATCAAAATTGCATTGCAAGACTGAGCAAGACTGAGCACCGAACAACATTATATGAGTTATAGATTTCAAGGTTTTGATATACCTTTGAGCCTAGTCTGAAGGCTATGTAAAAAAGAATTTGGAAACATTTACTTTTTACTTCATAGAATTTATATTAAAATACATGAGTTATTTTTGTTGTCTAGAAAATAATTATTGATAAATCGTAGATGTTCCATGTACACATTTTCATAAAAATTGACTATTTACGCCAGATATACTATTTTCGCATATTTTTATAAGAGGTCTCTTCACACTCTGTCCACTAATATAACAATTTTTCCAATTTATGTCTTGATCCTTCAAATTTTGTTGTATTTGGAGAAGAGCAATTTTCCCTTGAAGCTCTTGATTTTTACTAAGGAGTTCTACTTCAGCCTGGTTTTTCTTTTGTAAAACTGCATTATTTTGTGATTCCATCCTTTGATATTCAATAACCTGAAATTCTTTAGCTAAAGACTCTTGTTTGAGCTGGCCTATTTCTTTATCTTTTTCTTTCATTTCCTTTCTTAGATCTTCTAATTCTGTTTCTAATCTTGTTAAAGTTAGATGCAAATGGTCCAGCTTTTTTCCTTTTGAATCAAACATAGCTATCACCTCGGACTCCATTTCTTCTAATTCACTTTTGAAGTCAGCCACATCAACCAACAGTTCTTCTGCTTGAGCTTTGTAACAATCTCTTTGATTTTTTGTGTCTAACAATGAAACCTTTAATTTTTCCAAAATATTCATTGTTGTATCGTGTTCATAAGCAAATCTTTCCAAAGCTCTTTTCTTTTCATCAAGGTTCGTTAATGCAGTGTTATATTGACTTTTCAAATTGGCAACATCTTGTTGTGTATCACATAAGGCAGCTTTCAACGTCTCTGTATCTTCTTGTTGGGTATCGATCGTAGATGTTTCTGCTTGAAGATAGTTTAATTTAGCTTTGATCGCTTTTCTGCTTTCTTGTAACGAAGTTACATCTTTCTTTAAATGCTTGACTTGGTTTCCGAGAATTTTTTTCTCTTTTAGGCATTGTTCTAATTGGGCAGATATTTCCTCGCAACATTCCACGGAAGACTGCCATCTTTCACTGACAGAATCAATGAGAGTTTGCCATTGGAGCACAGTTTTTTTACGTTCCTTAAAAATTGCAACTAACTCCTGTTCTTTTACTTGTAATTTATTTTCACACTCTTGCCGACGTTTTTCTGATTCGTTGACTTTCACTTGTAAACAATCTATATTTTCTCTAAATTCTCTGTTATGTCTTACCAAATAACTGTCTTTCGTTCGAAGCCCTTTTAATTTCGCTTGAGAAGTGTCGAATTTTTCTTGTAAGAGGCGGTTCTATAAATTAATGATAGCAAAATACAAATTTAACCCATTTATTTTTTACTCCATGCCCAAAAGCTTTTAAACACACTAGAATTGCGGCCTAAAGTTATCATAATTTTAAGTTACAGATGACATATTAAACTATTAGTAATAAAGGACATTCTTTCAGAACAGAAAATAATTAAGTTTATCCTACGATTATTTTAATAAACTTCAACTACACACCATAAACCATGACTTAATAACTTAATTTGATTAAATCAACCCCATTCTGTTGAGATAATTTTATGATAACCAGGATAATATCCCAAAATAATTATTTCCCCTTGAGAATTCTTGGTAATTAGATGCTGTCAGAAAGATAACTTTCCAGAAATCTACCCCAGAAAAATGGAAGTTTCCCTCGGAAATTGTTTTCAGGAGAAGTATGTGTTTTGAACAATTTCTTACCATTTGCTAACGTTTTCAATCTTTTAGAAAAGAGTTTCACTTATTTGAATTTTTACTCTAAGAATATATAAGTTTCCCTTCATACTTTCCTTCATCCAGCCCATAACATATAACAACTAACTTTCTATAATTTTTTCAAACATTGTTACGTTGCATTTTAATTGCACCTCGACGATGTCTAATCGATGGCAAGTTCTGTATTAAACTTCATTGCACAAACCAAACCATACTGGTCAGAAATTCCTTTTATAGTTTGGCAATTTCACCTTTATTGTAAACAAAAAACATTCAGAAGAAGAAAAAGGTTCAGAGCTAAACAAAGAGGGCAGTAGGGTTCATGAAGATTATGGAATATAGGTGCCATGGACCAGTAATCCCTAAAATTCTATAGAGGATATTGAAAGTTATTTTTTAACACTAGATTCAGAAGCCTTTTCAAACTCATCTTCTGACGATGACGATAATACAATTATTGTGCAATTTTTTCATAATTTAAGTATGGCAAGCAAACATTAACAAATTATTTTGTATTCAAATTATACTTTCCTTAAAGACTTGTCCATATCAATAGGACTATTAATAGATATGAGTTTTATCATATCTTGAGTCGTAAGCTTTTTTTGAGAAAAGGTTACGACTCAAGACATGATAAAACCCTTACATCTATGACTTTCTCTGAGTCCATAAAATCCAGAATTTTCAAGGAATATTAATAATACTAACTATATAATATTACTTCTACCTGTAATAATAGTATCGATCGCTCATAAATTTTCCGTTCCGGATATTTTTTAAAAGGACTCTCTTTTCCGCATTGCGCTTAATATTTGGAGCGCTTTGAACATAACGCTCAGGTTCAGATAACGCTTACTTTAAGAATATGTTTACTATTGGAACCTTACGGAATGTTCATAGATCTGTGGTGTGTTTTTTTTAAAGTATGCTTATGTCCTTCAATGACAAATTGAAATTTACTTTCCAGCTAATTGGAAAGAAAGCAGAAGGGCTGCAAAATCTAGGTTATCAGTTTTAACCTTTCTTATTACAAGAAATCAATAACAAGAGATGAAAATAATGAATAGTAAATTAACGAAGCATTACTTAACAAACAATAACAACAACATGGAAACCAATAAAAAGGAAGCAGAAAGCGTGGCAGACCCATGAGAACGTAAGAGAACAATGATAATATAAGGGATTTCAAAAGAAATGTTAGAATAAAGCAGATTATATGAAGCAAATAACAGTTGAGCTTAAGAAATACCAATTGGCAAACGAAATAAGGTTTTACTTGTTGCTTTTGAAGAAATGCAACAAGGAAAGATCATACTTATTTTGAACACAAAGTGTTTTTCAACAAAACACACAAGTAATAATAAAGTCAATCAATGTCGTAAATTTTACTATTGAAAAATTCTTCTTTATATTAATACTAACTTTGCATTTCCACTCTTGCCATTTACAAAAAGCGATACAAAAATCTCATTTTATGCTAACCCGTCAACTTCTGAATATTTGGGGAATTTATGATTAGAATCCTAAACAGTTACTCTTATTATAATTTTTACTGCGTAATCGAGAATCTGGACTTCTATCTTTTTACTTTAAGAAACTTGAATTTTCTAAACCGCTTCTACAATTTTTGAATATCAATAAATATTAGAAACGATAGTATTTGGTTCCAAGGGCAAAAAACTTCGCATCTACTGCAATACCAATAACTGCAGCTAGCCTGCATTAATTTTAGAAAGTGCAAAAAATAAATCCTTTTACGTAGTAACTTTGATAACTACCACAAAACAAGTAGTACCAAAACTTATAGGAAGTTGTATATTCCCGATATTGTAGTACAAAACCTGAATACCACAATAAATACTATGTCCCTTTTGGTCGCAAACTCTTTAGCTGGTAGTCGACTAGACCACGACGGAAGAATAGGGAAACACAAATTAATGGAGTTTTTAAGTGTACGGAAAATAAAGAGAAGATCGAGAAAGCCCCCAGTTTTTGTGGTTGGGTTAAGAAGCAAAAGGGATAAAAAAATCCGCCACGTTTCGTGACTATCTCTCTGTAACAATTTAAAACCATACACAAATTCTGTTTCTATAAAGAGAATATAATAAAAGATGAATATGAATTGCCTCCAATGTTCTTAAATGGAAGGCAGGCCTGGCTCTGCTAATCGTTTTAGACAGCCAGTCACAAAATATGTAGGGATTTCTTGATCTTCTATTTGTTTTCAGTATTGATAAAAACTGTTGAATGTTGTTTTCCTATTCTTGGGCCTTGATCTTGTCGAGTACCAGCGAAAAGCTTTTTTCCACCAAAATAAATTTTATTTTAATTGTAAAATTTCTAATACTCCGATCACCACTGAAATCATAATTCGGAAATGTGTTACACATTTCACACCATTAAATTATTTCTATAATTATGATTATAGTGGTATCTTAAGTATAAAAAAGAGTATTAACAGAATATCAAACAAAATTTCTTGTATTTACTTTTCTGATTAAATTTAATGCCTTGATTTTAATTCTTACAAGACGAAATACTCTTGTACTATCAAAATAAATAAATTTCATTTTGATCGACTCCTTTCTTTACGTTAAGTAGTATCCCACTCTAGCATATTCTTATGTCTTCTATGATTGTGTTCGTTTGGGACGATTTTTCAACATTTTAAAAAATTGTTAATGGCTTTTAACTTTCGGAATATCTTAGTTATGGATTTTTGCGAAAACCTTTTCTGGCAAAAGAGTCCATGTGCCCATAAAGTGCCGATTTACAGGAATTTGCAAGCAATACGATCACATCGAAGCACCTGCCAAAGTTATTATCAGAAAATTTTCATATTCTCAAGAACTGTGATTTCTCTTACTGCTGGGAAACTCCACCACCATTTTACCATAATTATTCGATTTACCACACCCTACTCGAATAAGCACATCCCTCGAATAAGCACATCCTTTGAAACCCAAAAACGTTAATAAGCACACTCCATCAATTAAGTGCACCCTCTTTGGCAGATTTTCTTTTCAACAACCGTACCCTTTTTTCAAAGTAAAAAAATTGAAGGTCAAGAATAAAAGTACCAAAAATATATATTTTAGTGACTATATTCTATTATGTTTTTTAACACCATGTGCGTAAATTACAATGTTCATATATTTACAGATATCTTTGTATTTTTGAATTTCACTTTTGAACTTTTCAAAAATCTTTTTCCTGGCAGTTCGGACAATCAGACACAACTAAGCCATTTTCCAGCATTCTTGCACCAGATACATCACACAAAAAAACGTTTCCGGAATCGGATGTGAGAAAAGCGAACACCAGAAACGAGAGTTTAATGGGAACTTGACCAACTGGCAATTTCTGTCCTGTTTGTTCACAAAATACTCCCACCGAATACTCCTCATAATGTTTAGCTTCATCGCGATGATCTTCTTAGCAATACAAAATTTCCCTCAGAATAGGCTTCCATATTTTTTTGTATACATGATAACCACGAATCACGGATGAAAAAATCAGTTTGAACATTTTCTTCCAATTTGCAGGTCGTACACGAGGCATATTTCTTTTTATTACAACACGTTTGATTATATGTTATGCAATACATTGACTTCAATTTGTGGTGCACGATTCGAATATCTTGTATGATTCGAATTTCAGTTGTTTTATTCTTAATCAGCAGTAAACATAGCGAAAAATTGGCTTCAAGCACATCCCACAAGGAGATGAAATTAAATAGCTATACGATGAAGTTTAAACTGGATGCAGTACGCTTTGCTGAGGAAAATGGTAATCGCAAGAATGCAGAGAAGTTTGGTGTAGCTCGCAAAAGGATAGTTGAATGGAAGAAAAACAAAGATGTTCTTGTTTGCGTTAAGAAATCCAGAAAACGCAACGAGGGCGAAGGAAGAATACCACTCGACGAAGGTATGGAAGAGACTTTGGCTGAGTGGATATTTGACAGAAGAGTCAAAGTTCTTCGTATGTCTGCACAACTAGTTTTTGCCAAGGCCAAAAGTATAATATCAGGAGATTAATCCCCAGCCGGGTCCTCGTGATTTTGCTGCATCAGGTGGACTGCTACAGAAGTTCATGAAGAGGTATTCTTTGTCATTCCGAGCAAAAAACACTTAAGCTCAGAAGGATCCAGAAAACCTGATTGATAAGCTCGTAGCCTTTGTCCCGCACATCCGTAGATTACGTAAACGTTTTGTCAACAAAGATATCATTGCAATGGACGAAACCGCAGTTTGCCAAGTTTGTCCAACTTAGAACAACAGGTCACGAAAAAACGAAAGTTACAGTGTGTTCAACTGCAAATGCTGACGGTACCAAATTGAAACTATTTATTGTGTTTTCTGGTGGTAAGCGTGAATGTGCCAAACTACATGACGAATTCAAGGCTCCATGTTCAATCACTACATCAGTCAATGACTGGATGAATGATGAACTCACGCAACGTTTCTTAAGTGAGGTTCTCAGGAGGTTCTCTTTCTCACGATGTCTATTGGTGTAGGACTTCTTTAAATGCCATGTAAGTGATGCTGCGAAACCGTTCTTTCAAAATTCAACATCGACGTAGCAATAATTCCTGGTGGGTGTACAAGTAAGATTCAAGCACCTGATGTGGAAGTTACGGAATTATAAGATGGATGGATGGCTGACGAAGGACATCACACGTTTACTAACGCGGGTAATATGCGAGAACCATCCAGACGACAAGTCATACAATGGGTCCTGGACATATGGTCAGAACTTCCATGTTAAATGATACCGGACTCCTTTCGCAGCTGTGCCATAACAGTAAACGTAGATGGTAGTGAAGATAGAGCAATTCACTGCTTCAAAAAAGGGGTGACCGAGCAAAGCTGGATTAGAACGTCTGAAGGCAACAACCAAATCTATTGAACATTCCCAGGTGGGAAATCCGTTTGAAAATATCACATAAAGTGATGTTGAAGATGCCACTCTTGAAGATTTAATTATTGAGCATGATGATGTAGAGGTTGATACTTAAGACATTTAGTGCTTTGAAAGTTTACTTCGTACTGTTTGTACTGATAAAAATATTTTTGACATTTAGTGCTTTATAAGTTGATCGACTTTTCCAATAAGTGCACTCCCTCAAATAAGTGCACCCCCTGAATAAACGCACCTTTTAGAATACCTACCCAGAATTATTTAAGCGCAACGTGCGCTTAATCGAATAAGTACGGTACTTTAAACATGACTTGATCTAAATAATATTATATCGCTGTGGTAGCAACATTTTATAAGGGGAGGAACGATGGTCAAACGACTGCTTGTATGCAATCTTTTTAGCACAAATAACAATAAGTTAGTTTTAAGAAATGTTGGTAAAGAAGGGTCAGTACTACATGAACAAAAACCAAAAGGCGTTCAATCCAACAATGTTGTATAAGCCCCTAACTAAATATTAACTCTTTTAGGCATTTCATATCGGATTTATTGTCTTGCCATCCTAATAAATTGCATATTCTCTCTCCAATTAGACTTCCTTTGTCCACGTGCTCCTTCCCCTGTCTCTGAATTCTCTCCTAACTTTATTTGCTTTCATTTAAAAGTTACCCCCTTTCCATTAGTTCCTTTTTGAGAAGAGGAATCCTATCAAAATCCCATTTTTTTTGTTTAAAGAAAAGAAATCATCCCATTTTCACTTCCATTGTCGCATATATCAGGAAGAGAAGTACGATCCTTCCAGTTGCCAATTTTAATTTATTGTATTTGTTTATTTTCTGCCTGTTCTGTCAAGAGTTAAACTGACGTGATACTGAAATCTTATCTTGTGTTGTTTTATCATTTTACTAGGAACATTTAGTTAGATACATATCTTTTATTCTAGTTCTAGGCTACTACAATTGTGGCTTTGTAAGGCCTTAGTTCCTAAAAGGTTAAGTCTCATCACATAAACGGTCTGTTATTGTAGAAGGTACAAGTACAATAATAGTAGACGTAACAAAATACTGGCATGACATACTTATCTTAAAGAAATAAGCCGAAGTTAACTTTTCAAATTTATTTACTTGCTTTACTTTTTCATGTTTGAAAATGTACTTTAGGTGCCGGATAAGTGATAACATAAACTGCGAAAGGCTTAGTTCTTCATGATATCTTACGACAGTTTGCCTGAAAAAATATTTTTCTCAGAAGCAGTGTTGTAAACCAATCCTCCATTTTACCTTTAATTTATGCAATACTGAATAATGGTACTGACAACCGCTGTTATACTGTGGATGGATGCAAGATCCTAACAAAATGAGGAATAATACATGAAAACTACCTGGTGACGAAGCTTCTCATTTTCCTTTTTTAGATCCAAGTAATTCCTTTGTTATTGTCTCATTTCTTTCGTCGGTCTTTATTTCCCTACTTTTGTATTCTATAATTTTTTCTTGCAAATCTTTTATGGCATCTACAGATTTGGCATATCTTTTTGCGATATCACTTTCTCTTTCATCTACTCTATTTTTATCTGACTTTAAGTTACGGATACCATGCTTGACGTATTCTATAGATTTGTTTAAGGAAGAGTTAGAGCAGTCCATCTTATCTTTCAATCAACGTTCTCTCCGATTATCTCATGCATTTGCTTAAAAACGGTCGTTACAAGATTCCGACTGGAACTTTCGAATCATGGTGACATCATATATGTAACGAGAGAAATTTTATATTTTATTTGACGTCATAAAGTACATACTTGGAGCTTTTATGAAGTTGTTACAAATGTACTTTAAACAGCAGCAATAATTGACAAAGCTCCTGTATGGCACGGAATTTTCTTACCAATCCTAACTTGGGTAAATACAGTCAATGGACATAAGTATTCGCGATTTTCAAAATGGTGGGATCTTTTGATAAACAATGTTGCATCTTTCATCGTTCATAACTTTTAACTCAAGTGCCGGGTAATAAAGGTTTTACTGTAACAGGCGCCCTTACATATGACATCATCAAAGATATGATGTAATTTATTGTCTGCTTTGTTTACTTCCATATATTTGTTTACAAGTAAACATGGGTCGGAAAAGCACAGAGTGGAGCACGGAGAAAAAAAATCTTATTGTAAAGTTATATAAAGAAAAGAAGAAAACGGCAGACATATCTAAGCTTTTCGATGTTCCTTGGGCTACAGTCAGCAGTGTTGCAAAGAAATTTCTGTCTACTGGGTCAAGAGAAAATAGGCCAAGAAAAGGAAGGCATAAGTTGTTGACAAATAGGGATGAAGTTGCATTGATGAATGTTACTTATATACAAGACTTGTTTGAAACAATTCCGTCCCTTATTCATGTAGTAATAAGGATGAAAGGACATCTGACAAAATATTAAGGCAAGACTTTTTTTTAAACCATATTTATTTTACATTTGTTTCCTCACATTCGGAACCTAAAAATTCTAAGCAATGAGCACGTGTACAGTCTCGTTTTCAATTTGAGTCCTGCGTATAGTCAGTTGCTCTTCACTGGGAAAATTTTCTCTCCCTCCAAGCGATAATACTACATCATAGTTTGCTTTCTCCGCTTTCGTTAGATTGTGTATCAACGAGTGATATCAGTCTGTACAAGTTTCCTTCTTTGACAGCAATATTTAGTGATACCAGGTTACGTCCAGTCCAGTAGTAGAAATTATCACGCCGACATTTTCATTCCTTTCTATCTTCTTTGCATCATTCCTTCTAGGCAGGCTTTGCTAACTTCTAGAAAAGAGGGTTTGGTGTAACCGTAATTCTACAAAAAAATTGGGTTTAATAGTGAATGTGATGAGAGCAAGCTTTGTTTTTTGAAGAAATCTTCGATTGACATATGGTCAAACAATAATTTCTTCGTCTTGAATCTAATCACATGGTTTTGGATGGGGGCTAGTTTCTGTAACGATTTTGAAGTCCAGTTAATGCATTCTAGACCATAAAGCATGAGTGGTAGTATTTAGGTCTTAAATCTATTTGATTTCAGGCGATATGATAGTCTTTTTCGATGTTAGTAGTGCTTTGTATGTGTTAAAAGCTGCGCAATTTAGTCCAATGTTATGTTGCCTAGTGACCAGTCTGCTCTTTATCGGAGAGAGTTTATGGCCAGCGTAGATGAGTTTAGTTACATGGACGATTTGGTTGTTGTAGGTAAGGTTAAGGTTTGTGTCGATTTAATCGGTTGTCATCCATTGGTTTTAGAGACATTGATTTTAAAGCCAACTTCAGTTGTATGTGTAGCTAGAAGATGAAGATAAGTTTGCAGAAGTTGACAGAAGCTGCTCTTGACGGCGATGTCGTCTGCATCACCTATTGGGCATTCGTTTTCCACTTGAAGCATAAGTGCTGCTATTATGATGTAGAAAACGTTTCCAGATGGAACATTACCTTGTGTGACTTCTTTTGAAATATCAAAGCAAAGCGGGATTCAAATATCTGTTTTGATATACGCCTGTTTTGACATGACTTTTTCAGAACGCTGATGTTAATTGATGTTTGTTAATTGATGTTTTATCTAGCAAGCTCGATAAACATGAAATTTGACCGTCTAAATATTTCATAAATAAATATGTGTGATGNTTGACGGCGATGTCGTCTGCATCACTCAGATTGAAAAGAATGAGTCACCTATTGGGCATTCGTTTTCCACTTGAAGCATAAGTGCTGCTATTATGATGTAGAAAACGTTTCCAGATGGAACATTAATTTGTGTGACTTCTTTTGAAATATCAAAGCAAAGCGGGATTCAAATATCTGTTTTGATATACGCCTGTTTTGACATGACTTTTTCAGAACGCTGATGTTAATTGATGTTTGTTAATTGATGTTTTATCTAGCAGCTCCATAAACATGAAATTTGACCGTCTAAATATTTCATAAATAAATATGTGTGATGTGCACAGGGTTGCTAAGTTCTATAGGTTTATCATTTATTTGTTTCAGAGATAGTATTTGCAAAGTGGTTCCTCTGCCGGTTGGTAAGCAGCTTGTGTAGTAGGTAATGACACATTCAAATCTGTCTTGGACTGGGTAGAGACAATAGTAACGAAGAGTTTGTAGATGTGACTTTGAAAGCTTATCTATGACAATTTGCTTTGGGTTCTCAAAATAAAGTTCTTCGTAGAATTTTGACAAGCGCTCGAGTATCTCGTTTTTGTTAGTTATAATAGCTCCATTACAGTCGTTAATACACCAAATAATGTTTTTAGGTTTTATTTTGGCTTTTTCAATGCAACATGCTGTATTACATGTTTTGAATTTGATGAATTTCTCAATGATGGTCTCAATATGATTTAATCTGTCTTTTTTCTCAAGCTTCTTGGACTGGGCTTCAATAAAATACTATGGAAAAACCCATGACCAGCAAATTGACGAGCTGTCAATTGAAGGAAGCTTACAAACGTCTTGGATGAAATGAGTAATTTGATGAATAGAGGCTAACGCAACACACATAGCTCTCTGTTGGCAAGTACCATTCTCACCCATTAATGTAGTCTGATTGTTCTAAGCAGATTAGTGTTTACAAACGTAGGCTATCTGAACAAGAGGCTGCTCTTCCTACAATCCAAGGGAGACATGTTCCCAAGGAGAGGAAAAATGACCGTTTTGAACTGAGGAAGTAAACAAGAAACTGTTTCAATACTTATTTAAAAGAATAGTATCTGGAAGGTAGAGCCTGAAATATAACACTGGCATCAATATTATATTTAAGCATGCAGGGAAATTTCCTTGGTTATTTCCAGTCGTTGCCCCTGAAGATCCTCAAAGTATTACTTTAACATTGCACTATGTCTTGTAAAAACAGGCTGGAAAATAATAAAAAACGACTGAAATTTTACAATTTGAGAACCCTTGGACTGAGGGGAAGCTGATAAATATTAAAACTTGAGAATCTGCTGATATCGTGAGCTAATATACAAGCGTCATCTTGTCAGGCAAAGTACAAACACAATTCCCTCTTTTGGACGAGTATTCAAGCCACAAAGTTTAGATAGCAACTCTATAGGTGACAGTATATTGATAGAAGAGGATATTTCTGACAATTTACGTCGAAGCTGAATATTACAATTATCATATTTGTATATATGAACCAATAACAAATAATCGATAGATGACCTGACGTCATGATTAATTAGCACCTCATTTGTTTTTACAGAAAAACTCCATATTAAATTTCCCAATTAAAAGCAAGAGAGAAATAGAGGAAATCTTATTATATTTTTCAATCTCTAAACAGGTTGACTATTGTATTTTTACTGAAATACACGTTATGTGAAAGTATTAATGTAAATAGCATCTTGAGTTAATTCAAGAGTTATGACTGAATTATATATAAGTTTGAAATGTGTACATAGTGAAGAATGCCAATCCAACGTAACAGGTCTCTCACAAACATTAAAGATAAAAAAATCCTATTTCAATAATTTATAGCATTAAAAATAAATGTTTTTCTGTTATAAAACAGTCTGTAATGACAAAATTCTTCTGTTTTTGTCTCTCCAGTATCTTTACCTTGTCAAAAGAGTATAGATAACCACAGGTTTTATTTTGCTTTAATAACTTAACGAAGTTTGTCAAATTTTGACATGCAAGAATTGTTGGATTTCCCCTGTAGAAGTGTCCCTCTTTGGATATTTAGATTAGGCTTCACGTTAGTTGCCACCTCATGGAAGTAATTTTAGTTAATAATTAATTTTTATTATTCTGTGTTTCAAATCTCAGGATGGTCATTAGTTAGCTATTTCGCAAAGTTCCTCATAAAGGAAATAAATTGTAAGTATTCTTCAGATTAATTTAGTTTTTGCAGTTGAAATTGAAGTAGAAGTTAGAAGAGGATTGGAGTTGTCTGACGAAATAAAACATGATGAGAAACAATATGAAGCTGACTCCTTTCTTAATAATAGTTTTTGTCTTTCAAGTAAGCTGATAGAGCCTTGGGCTTAGAAGCATATATTCAAAAAGAACCAGGCAAGTTATAGAGCCACGAAGTATACGAA
>RDPX01000059.1:1051747-1088451 GCA_003991215.1 Morbakka virulenta | reverse complement strand
ATATATATATATATATATATATATATATATATTGCCGGTCACAAGCCCGGAACCTCTGTTATCAACATGGTCTTTCTTATGTCTGTCTCTTATCTAAATTTATGAAGCACTTCGTCTGTGGCTTTGTTTATGTATTTGTTTGTGATGTAAGAATTTGTTAGTTTTTGTTGTTGTTGTTGTTATTATTTTGTCAAAATAGAAGCCTTAACATCTGGCTGTTTGGAGGTTACTCCTAATACTAATACTATATATATGAAGTGCTATATAAATAGCTTAATGTATATACACACATACCCTAAAATCTCGCATAAAGGCGCCGCTCATATAAAGGCACAATTGAGCCTCTATCCGGCCAACTTTCTAAAATATCAATTTTCTTATATTAATAGTGAGAAATAACATATATAAGGCGATATTCATAAAGCATATATATATATATATATATCTTAAATTAGTCTTTTACATAAATCTTTAATAATAGGCTCTACTTTTGAGAAAATATGCTCCGATAACTTGACAGTCACTAAACAAGGGACTTCTAGTCCTTTTTCTCTTTTGTTTTCTCGTTTTCCTGACACGCAAACTTTCATGGAGCCGCCAGACAACAAAATCAGGGTGCACGTCGTAGAAAATAGTTGTGGAATGTGTCCAACAATTTCCCCATCCTTCAGAACTTTCACGGCATGCTCATCGTGTTGATTACCAGACTCTCTTTCACAAGTCAGCTGCTCTTGAATATGTGGGGTCCATATACCTTTATATACGTGATGTCCAGTAATAAAACTCACATATACAGGGGCGACACCCAGTTGCTTTCGCCTTTGCAGATTCCTCCAGATTCCTCATGTAACACTTACGAAACATTTTACACTAGATACAATTGTTCGAATCTAACCATGACATAAATTTTGAAAAATAACATTGCATTCGAAATTCGAATGCAACCATAACACGTAAAACATAAATTTCGAACCAAAACATTGGAATACAGTCATAACACGACGTAACTTCAAGCAAAATTTAAATTGTTTTATTGTGGAAGGAATTGTTTAAACATGGAAGACAAGGCCACGAGAAAAAGCTATTTTTTGTAAGATAAAAGAAAAGCAGTAGAAAAAGCCATCGAGGTCAGAATTCGAGAAGAATCTAGGCAGCTAGTTATTCCGAGGAAAAATTTGCAGTGATGGAGAAAACAAACGGAAGCTTTCAAGTCGGCTGCTCTTACTCCAGGAATAAATATACGAACGAAAAGAAGGATTAGACAGTCAAAAGCTAGATATCCATTACTTGAATCTGCTTTATTGGACTACGTCAAAGAAGAGAGAGGTAAACGGAACTGTCACTGGTAAGCAGGTACGTAGAAAGGCGTTCGTTTTATTTCAAACCATGTGGCCAGGCAATAATGAGTGCTTTTTGGCTTTTTTTGGATGGCTGCGGTGAATGATTAGACGGAATAACTTATCATTTCGACGTGTTACAAGTGTTGGACAGAAAATTCCTGCTGATGGCCCTGAACGTTATGATACATTTTTAGCTGGGATGAAATCCTTGGATGACTTTAACATTATAATGAATATGGATGAGACCCCGTGCTATTCCGATATGCTATCTTCCGCCACTTTTGACATAAAAGGGGTGAAAACAGTGGAAGGTAAAACCACTGCCAATGAAAAATTGCGATTTACCGCTGTGTTAACTGCTGGAGTACGCAAAATTGATGATCATTACGAAGGAATATCATTCACACCAAAGGTCATCTTTACAATCTTAAACCAGGCACCAAACGGAAAATTCCCTAAACGCCAGGTGATTGACGGCANGGCGTTCGTTTTATTTCAAACCATGGGGCCAGGCAATAATGAGTGCTTTTTGGCTTTTTTTGGATGGCTGCGGTGAATGATTAGACGGAATAACTTATCATTTCGACGTGTTACAAGTGTTGGACAGAAAATTCCTGCTGATGGCCCTGAACGTTATGATACATTTTTAGTTGGGATGAAATCCTTGGATGACTTTAACATTATAATGAATATGGATGAGACCCCGTGCTATTCCGATATGCTATCTTCCGCCACTTTTGACATAAATGGGGTGAAAACAGTGGAAGTTAAAACCACTGCCAATGGAAAATTGCGATTTACCGCTGTGTTAACTGCTGGAGTACGCAAAATTGATGATCATTACGAAGGAATATCCTTGCCACCAATGGTCATCTTTAAAAACCTAACCAAGGCCCCAAAAGGTAAATTCCCTAAAGGAATGGTGATTGAAGGCATAAAGGGAGGCACAATGAAGAGAAGTATTATGCAAAATACGGTCCAGAAAAGTGGAAAATCCGACCAGAATGTTTTTTCCAACAGCACAAATCTCTTCTGATCATGGATTCGGCCAAATCTCATTTGGGAGATGTGCCTGAATTTTAAACGAGATACAACACAGAATGTAAAATCGTCGATGGTGGTATGACCCCATTGCTCCAATTTCTTGACACGCATGTCAATAAGCCATTCAAAGATATTCTAAAAGAGAGATGGGCAGATTGGATCGTAAATGGTACTGAAGAGTTCACCAAGCAGAGAAAACGAAACGATTTGCCAGTAGGTATTTGAAACCTGGAAGCCAGTAGCAAAACCAGCATTCATCGTCAATGGATTTCAGCAATGCGGATACATCTAATAGAATAGTGATTACCAGAAGCTTCACTCACGATTGCGTGATATGATTTTGAATCAACCTGTCTCTATAGAAGCAATCTTAGAGGTAAACGAAATGTTGCTGGAGCTTGAGGAGGCGAACGAGGATGTTTCAAATTAAATCTACGAAGATGAAGATCATAACACAGACGATAAGAACGAGAAAGAAGGATCTGTGTCTGATGAGGACGAAGGATCTGTGTCTGATGAAAATGACGACGACATTATTATAGACTTATAGACAGTCCCATTGTATCTTTTAATCTGTGATATCTCCGAGGTTACGAATTCCAAAACAGTATTTTTTTAGCTTACTCTATAAAATCCTTATAATCAGGGGTAAAGAATAAGGTAATTCAAAGCGGTATTTAGCAAAAAAAATACAGCCGCCGGGCGTCTTAATGCGAGATATTAGGGTATATAATATATATATATATATAGTATTACAGTGTAACACTCAGTGCCAAAGATGGTATTGACTAAATTAATAACCATGAGGAAACGACACAACATAAACAAGCAGCAGTACAATACAAAAGACAACAGAACGAGCAAAACACAAACATACACACATACACACACACAAAAGGTATATATATATTTGTGTAATTTTGTGTATTCGTATTCAAAAAGTACTCAATGTACATAGCAGGGCAATATACATAAGGTAAAACACGAAAAATAAGAACTATTAGTTGCAATCATAGTTCTTATTTTTCGTGTATTACCTTATGTATGTGTGCATGTATATATATATATATATATATATATATACGAAAATAGGAAAGCAAGGGAATTAACTTCACCCCGTTGATAGAAATGAACTTTTAATATTGATAATGATCATCTTAGCAAAGGGAAACAAGAAAAGAGATTAAAGAATTAAAGGCAATGTCTTTTGTAAAACATAAGGTAGTGAATACTTTTATTTTTAAGTGACTGGGGAGAGAAAGCTTTTCAAAGACACCCAGTGGATCACATTTTCTAAAAAGATGCACAATTTTTACTTTCAATTCCTCTGTGTCCATTGTACATTCGAGAAAACTGGTTTAAAAGTAAATAGCTTTCTCAAAAAGAAAAAAGCTCTTTGTTGTAAAAAAGATCACAAGAGATGCAGAAGAACATCCCTTACCCAACCAAATTGAATTCGTTCACATGTACCCGCCATCTTGAAACAATTATCTCTTTTAACTTATGAGTTTAATTGGCAAGAAAATCTACCTAAAACTAATGTAATATTTTAGACTTCCTTCCTTCAACGGAAATTGAATGTGATCTCTTAATCTACTCCCAGCTCTACTGTATTGTAATATTAATATTTAATCAATCTTAACTCTTTCAACAATTCTGTTGAACAGGACACTATTTTGTTTACACAAATCAAGCAATTAAATTGTTTACATTTCGCTATAATGAATCAAAAGCAAGGAAAATTCAATATATTTTCGTGCTGATGATCAATTAAAAGAGGGACGAAAAAACAAAGATTGTTTCAGATATCTATGTTCCGAACTACAAATTTTGTGACTGTTAAAAAAAAATCTAAAGCAGAATAAACAATAAATATGTGTAGAGTATTTTTAGTAATACTTGTAGGAACTTTAAGTTTGAGAGGACCGCTATCACACAATATTATAAGAAGTAACTGCCTACATCACGCTATATTTCGTTTACAAGGAAATAATGTAAAGTTTAAGGAAAATGAAAGGATTTCGGTATATTCTGTTTACAATAAGGAAGAGTGTTTTAGGGAGTGTTTGGAGCTACAAAGCTGTCAGTTATGTCAAATAAGGAAAACAAGAAGGCAAAAGATTGTTTGTCAGTTACTACCCTTTGATTTAGATAGCAGTGAAAACAGAAGTTTGGAGGTAGCTCAAGGGTGGACGATTTATGACACTTCTCCAAGAGAGCAAAGGGTAAGTTTAATTCTTGAATGCAGTTTTTAACTTCTATCGTTTGAGTTAAAACATTGACCACCAATGAAGAAAGAAAGCTGTACCCCTTATTTGAAGTTTAAACTTTGTATCAGAGGCATGTCCATATTTTAAATCCGAAAAAGTGTTCTGTATCTCATGGTTTTTCTTTTCTTACTATTCGTTGTATGGATATAGCTGCTTTTATGTTCAGTTAAGAAAACGATAATAGTTGTAGGGTTACTTTAAACTTTTTTATTATGTGGAGCTAAAAGGGGGAGGTGAATCAGTTACTTAAAACTGCTAATTCAAAGGGAATCTAGATAATATAACTTTTTAATAGTGCAAAATTCCATGTTCAACGTGAGGGAGGAAAACTAAATTGTGGAAAGAAACTTAAAAAGTTGTATTTTGCTTTTCATTTTTGTTTGTATTGTTCGATCTTCAAATATTTCACTCTCCTTTAATAAGCTTTTGGTAAAGTCTTTGAAATCGATTCTAAAGCACCGTAGAATGAGACTGGAAGGGATCTGTCTGACAAAGTCTAATAGTATGAATGGTAATGATTTGGTTTCACACCCATGGGGTGTATTGGTTAAATAAAGCGAAAAGTGATATTTTTCTAAAGGTGACTAATTTGATTCAAAAAGCAAGATAATATTGACAGTCAGTGTAATAGCTTTATGATTTACATACCGTATAATTACATATAAATAGGATCCAACAAGCTTTACAAGTACAACTAAAATAAAAAGCACTAATGATAAAAATATCCATGTGCTGTAGATTAGTAAGAAAAACTATATAAAAGTAAAGTAAAAGATATTTAAATTAAAGAGCCATTCATAAGCAAGTTTAAAAAATGTGGGTCTTAAGCTTATATTTATATTTAATAACTTTATTTTCACCACTAATATTAAGTGGAAGACTATTCCACAAAATTGGTGCAGCTGTGCTAAAGGCTCCGTCACCTGACCATATTTCTGTCACCTCTTTTTCACTATGCCAGTTGGATTTTGAAACACAACTATTATTATTTGAACAAAAGCTATATAGACATTTCACCTTAAGACAAATAAGATCATTAGTATATGATAGAGCCTCAGAATTTTAGACAACCCTGCCCTGTATAGTCTACGGGTCACTTTTTGGCAAGGTGTACCACCCGGTCAGCCACTCCTCACAGGGTCACGGAGTCCTTTTTGTTGGTATCCTGTCTGAGTAGGGATGTGCAGTTTGAGCCTAGGAACTTCTTTTGAGGTCATCGGTCAGTGGTGCGCAATTCCGAGCAGGCAGGGCTCGTTAGTCTTGGAAGGTAATCCGCCTAGGAGAAGGAAACTCTAACTTTAAATGCTCTCCAACTGTGGGTTAAATAGTAGAGGACACACACTCCCTATACAGATGTTGCTGTCAGGTCTTGCCAGCCGAGTGTAAAATATGGGCGTTAAATGAACATAAATCTCTGCATTTCTTCCTTGAATATGGCTAGAGAGTCTCCCATAGGCGACGCGTAACATAGGCCCCCTCATGTTGTAGAAAATCAGCGAGGGCTACAGCAGAACAAAAGGAAAGTTGGATCAATGACAGATAAATCAAGGGAGATTAAAGATGTCATGAACAGAAGGAAAATAGATATTCTATGTGTACAGAAAGCGAGATGGAAAGGGAGCAGTGCGAAAGAGATAGGTGAAGGATTCAAATTGTTCTACCATAGAAAAGATACCAGGAGAAACGGGATGGGAGTTATTGTCAGTACTAATCTAAAGGACAATGTCACCAGTGTGAAGAGAGTGAATGGAAGATAGGTGTTACTTCAGAGTGCCACTGGTACTGGCTTTATAGATGTGAAAAGTGGATATGCTACACAATTAGGGTGATCAAAGGAAGAAAAAGACGAGTTCTTTGAGCAGTTGGAAAACCTGGTCCAGGGCGTGAAGAAAGAGGAAAAGCTTGTAGTTGATGCAGATTTGAATAGGTATGTTGGGGAAAACAGAGGTTGCTTTATGAAGTCAGAAATTTTGAAGGCACAAAAATACTTGGCATGGCTCAGTCACTCGAGCTCATGATCATCAACACATGGCTCATGAAGAAGAATAAGCATAAGCTAATCTACTGCAGTGGTAGAGCTAACAGCTAGATTGACTTTTTCCAAAAAAACGTTTTAGGAAATGTGTGATTAACTAAAAACTGATACCAGGCAAGGCAGTGGTCAGACAACATAGGTTGCTTGTGATAGATCTGAAGATGAAAAGGCAAAAGAAAAATACAGCGGTAAAGGGAAAATCGCACCAAGGTTTGGAAGCTAAAGCAAGCAGAGAAAGCTAAAGCTTTCAAGGAAAAAGTAATAGACTTGAAAGGAGTGAAGGTTGTTCACGGCGTAGAGGAAAAATAGGTAAAGCTGAAGGATAGCATCAGAGAGGTAGCAAGGAAAGTTTGTGGAGAAACCAAGAGAGCACGACCAAGGGACAAGGAGACGTGTTGGTGGACTAAACACGTTCAAAAGACTGTGAGAGAAAACCGAGAAGCCTTTATAAGCCTAAAGGAAGGTAGCGTCGTAGCTGTTGAGATATATAAGCATTGCAAGAGATTGGCAAAAACAAGAGTAGCAACAGCAAAGGCAGAGCATTATGGGAACTGGTACGAAGATATGGATAGCCGGGATGGTCAAAGAAATATTTTCAGGATAGCAAAGGCAAAGGATCGAGCAAAGTCTGACAAAGGAGATATGATGCTTAGCAAGAATAATCAAAGAACGATTTGCAGCCAAGACAAGCAGGTAACAGAAAGATGGAGGGAATATTTCTCGCAGCTTAAGAAATAAAGAGAATTCACGAGGTAATCTAGAAGAATTATGCCCAGTTGAAGGTCCAGAATACCAGATAACCGAAGAGGAAGTGAGAAGTGCATTGAAAAGCATGAAAGTAAGCAATGCGCCTGGAACATCAGGTGTTTCAAGCAAGATGCTGAAGCCCCTAGGGGAAGAAAGTACAGCATGGCTGACGGCGGTGCTGCGAGAGATATGCGATGAGGAAATGATTCAGAGTAACTGGACCAAAAGTTTGTGGATCCCTATCTACAAGCAAAAGGGGGACAATTTAAATTGCAACAACTGAGGAGGAATAAAGCTTCTGGAGCATGCAATGAAGCTCTTTAAGAAGATTCTGGACAAGAGATTAAGAAGGGTAGTAGAGATACATACCATGAAGTTTGCATTCATGGAAGGGAGAGGCACAGTTGACGCAAACTTTGTCCTGTGGCAGCTGCAAGAGAAGGTTATAGAGGGCAACAGGTCTCTCTACATAGATTTTGTGGACCTGGAAAAGGCTTATAATAGAATCCCTAGGGAATTGGTATAATTGTATCTTCGAAAAAGAGGAGTCAGCGAAAAGCTCGCGAGAGTAGTCAGAAGCCGTTACACATGCTTTAAAACCCTGGTAAAAACGGATGCAGGGTAGAAATTCCCTTCTGAAGTCAAGGTAGAACTGCGCCAAGGATTAGTTCTGAATTCTCCGCTCTTTATAACCATTATGGACACAATTTCGGAGGAAATACGCTCCTTTTTGCCGACGATTTAGCCATTACAGCTAACAAGGAAAGGGAGCTCCAGGAGAGAATGGGAGAGTAGCAAGAAGCACTGGGGAAGAGGAGATTAAAAGTAAATGCAAAGGAGACGGGAAGTAATGTTATCAAGCAGGCAAGTTTTTGAGGCCCCAAGATAGTGGATTTCCATGGAGAGGAGATAAAGGCAGTAGATAAGTTCAATTATTTAGGTTCCATCATTGAAAAGGAAGGAGGCTTTAAGGAAGAAATGAAGGCAAGAATTGGAAGTGTTTGGAGAAAACGGTCTGAGAGTAGTACAGTTGTCTGCAATACAAAGGTGCTACTCCATCTCAAGAGCTATTTTTATAGGACAGGTATCAAACCTGTTATCCTGTATGAAGCTGAAACGTGGCCATTGAAGAAAGCACAAGAAAGGAAGCTGGAACCCACAAAGGTAAGGATGGTGCAATGGATGACTGGAGTATCTCTGTGGAAGCACAGAACAAGTACAGATTTGAGAAGGCATGCCAAAGTAGTCGAAGTGGAGAGAAAGACTAAAGAAGCTACACTCCGCTGGTTTAGACACCTAATGAGGAGAGAGGAGGATTGTATTGTGAAACAAGTGTACCATCAGCAGATAGTTATTTTTGATTTATGAGTCGAAGAGTGTACCAACTTGCATATTGTACCTCTCTCCAAGGAAAATTAACATCTACTCTAAGAAATGCTAATGTTTTTTGTAAATCGGCCATCTGAAACCATTGCACATAAGTCTAACTTGTCTAAAAAGTTACCATTAATATTAGGCATCATCCAAAGTCATTTATATTACACGTACTTTTTGAATGACCCCTTACACAAATGTTATTCTTTACTAAAATATTGTGTATACCATTTTTAACATGTTATGACCTTTGTACTTAAGGTAAGAGGAGCAAAATTGATAACAACGTTTATATTTTGTTGAAGTGGCTATCCTGTATAAACATTTAAAATGAAGAAAGAAATAAATAAATATATTTGTATGTGTAAACGTATTGAGAATATTAGGGTAAAACATACTTTTATGTAATATCTGTGGCAATCCAGGACTGTTTGGACGTATTATTTGGTTAAGAGTGCTTTCATTTTAAACAACCCAGCTTCATAAGACTACTTTTGGTAAAAAACAAACATTGATCATATAAAATAACGGCCTTTTTTCTTGCAGGTCGGAAAAACATGTAATAGTTTTTTAAAAAATCCATGCTACCCCTGCCGCTGTTTTGATGCTTGCAATGCTGAGGGCTATCAATGTGATTGTGATACAAGTAAGTACTTAGTTACTTTACAATCATTCCCTGGTAACCTGTAAGCCTTTTCAAGTAGTAGACAACCAAGGCAGTTTCAGTGACATGCTGCAGAACTATAAATTTTCGAGATTTTAAACTCGCCAAACAAATTAAAGAAAGGACTCTGAGACAGTATAGAAAGTGCAGACCAGGAAAAAGCAAAGAGACAAAAACAATAAATAAAAATGTAATATGGTTGACGCATTTTAATGGATTTTCCCTGATAGTTTGCACACATAGTTTGCTATGTGGCACTATGTTCAACATTTTAACTTCTATGCTGAATGCATGTTGGTTGAAAACCAATCGAGAGCATGGGTGTCTTTCATTTGGATAAAATGAATTTTTAGACGATTTTCAAATAAATATCTAAAGAATTTTTAGATCTTGCTTTTGCTTGATCTAACTGACATCATTATTTATCTTCGTACCAAGAAGAGATTTGCAAAAAATTACAGTAAAAATGGGACTTGCCCATAATCGTGTAATACAAATGCACTATATTTATACTTCCTTTTTCCTGGTGGGTTTTAGAGGGCTTGTTTGCACTGTATGTAATCTTTATACTAACATACCTTGCAAGCTTCATTGTTTCTTTCATCTAATGGACTTACTTAAATACTCGGGAAGTTTATTTGGTCATGTAAAAAATCTGCTATTGTGTTAAGAGTGTTCGTTTCCACATTCTTCCTATAGAAGTATGAAAATACCATCAGTCGAATTAAAACTAATAATTGAATCATGCATTGAGCTACTTTATTACTAAATCTCACTGCAGGAATTCTAAGTCAACATTAATTTTGGATCAATACTCACTTCGTTTTTAGCAATAATAGTTCTTGACAACTAGTCAAGAATCTACTACTTTTTACCAACATAAATTTTTTATTTTACAATGGCATATACTCGCAAACAGCAGTGTACCTATGGAAGCTCCAACATCACTGTCATGCATACTCATGGAAGCGCTTGAAGCCACAGCAATAGCAGATAAATGGCCAGCTGTCTGAGAAAGATACGTTGACAATGTTTTTGCAATAACTAAAAATCATTTACAAGGTTTCTTTGAGGCTATCAACAGTTCTTATACAAACATCGTGTGCACTATGAAGAAAGAGGAAGGAAGACGATTGCCCTTCCCTGATATCCAAGTGAAGAGACAAGCTGTTTGCACAATTTCTGTTACTATCTACAGAACACCAACTCACACTGATCAATACCTTAATAACACACCACACCATCCAGTTTCAATTTGTCATATTGTCATCAACCCTCTGTTTGAAAGGGCAAAAATATCATTTTTAACCATTAGGACCTCAAATAGGAAGATAGACAGCTTCAAAAGGTTCACTTATCCAATGAATGCCATATTAGGGATGTCTAGGGAGCATTATGAAAAACTAACAAGGCTAAAAATAAATAAGAATAGGAACCTGTAAAGGAAATATATCTACCATATGTCAAGGGTATCAGTGAATAGCTAAGACTAACTCCGACAACATAATATCAAGAGTTCATTTTTCAGCAGCATCCATCATTAGAAGGATACTCTCAAAGCCAAAGGATCCATTCCTACCTGACGAGAAAAACAATATAGTCTACAACCTAAATTGTAAAGACTGTCCTACCCTCCAACTTGGAGAATCAAAGCTTTCCTTTCCTCAAAGAGGAAAATAACAAAAGAGAGCTAGTCAAAAAAGTGACACTAAGAGTCACGAAATAGTGAAGCACTCCCAGACAAAAGATCACACCTTTGACAGGGAAAATAAAAAGATTCTGTACAAGAAAATAAATTTCAAAATAAGAAAAATAGAAGAAACTATCTCTTCCCTACAGCATAGCCATCACATCAATCGCATATCTTACAGTCTCCCAAAAATATATGGCTTTCAACACAACATAAAAAGACACGACAAACAAAAAAGGTGTGGCGCCACTCCTCAAAACAAGTCGATTTCTATCACCAAGCATGGCCACACCAACAAAGTAACAAATAGCTAGGCCTAATTACTTTAGTAGACTGACAATGAAAAAAAGCATATCTCGAAACGTAGCTAAGAAAGAACTTATGGCTCATGACATGATAAATACCATATAACAATAGCTTCCACTGAGTCCATAAAGTTAAGAATTTTAAAGATTTTGTTCCTTATTCTACTGTTTACTTTCTGTTGGTTATAAAACCTCTTATCCTTTTACACATATTTTTTAAACGTATCTTTTCTATAACAATTGTCCTCTTTTATTTCTATTTTTTAACGATTGTGAAACTGTAAGCAAAATTTATCCATAGCCTGTACTAGTATGTCGCTAGGAAAGCATTAGAGAGCACGTGGAATGTTGTTGATTTCTGCAAGACAATCAATAATAAATTTTCTTGTCGCATTAGTTGTTTGCCTTTGACATGGCCGTCTCCTTCCACACCAGCTCAAACACGTTTTATCTTAATATTATACTTCATCAAAAACACTTTGTTTTTTCAAAATTACAATAATCAATAAGGGGTTTAATAAACATTTTCTACTTCTGTCAACATCATTGCATTTGATTTGATATCCCCCTCCAAGAGATTTGAATTTTCTTTGTGAAAATTTGTTTTCCTTTTGTGTCATGTAAAGCCCAACCTTATATTGCTTGTTTAAGGACTAAAAGCCGTAACTAGACTAACATAAATATTATTAAAAGTCTAATGTTACGAAGGTTAAGGTCAAAATTATTGGGATATCAGGAGTTGATTGTTACAACTCTGTTTCAAAAAACAAAATACTCGCAGTTTCTTTAAGTTCTTCGTTAAGCGTGAAACTGAACGAGAGCATAAATATTATTGTATATAAGTTTTAGTGTTTAGAAAATGAACAGAACTTTCTGAGATCCATTGAGCAGTGTTTTGAAAATGTCTTGTTGTGTTAATTGTAGGCAGTCAGCTATTTCAGTTTAATTTAATATTTTTTGAGTGACACAATTAAAGTATTTTGTCTTATAAGAAAATCCTTCATTAGTATATTTCTTGTGTAACCTTTGGTGTAACGTTTCATTGATTTTAATAAATTTTTAATATGTGTCAATGGCTTTTCGAGCAACTTGAAGTTATATTATTGGGAATTTATTGATTTTTATTCTCACCTTAATATATTTTGTTAAGCCGTTCAATGCTTGAGTTTTTCTCTAATTAGAACAGTCTTTGGAGCGAAAACAGATTGTGATAAAATGATATTTTTCTCATAATTATGAACCATCCTTACAAGATTTATCTACTACAGATTTAATTTGTTTGTTTTACTTCATTAGCATCTCAATTAGTTCTGATTTACTAAGTTTCTTGAGATCTTCTTTCTTTTTCATATCTATATTATGATTAGATTTTTTTATCATAACATCTTATGTTAACATGTTATGATAAAAAAATATATATCTATCTATATATATAAAAGTGAAATCTGTTCGAAGTAAATTAATGAGAAAACTACTGAATCTAGGAAGCTGAAATTTCGAGTGTGAGTCTATCTTTATCCGGAAGAGTATCTGAGAAATAAATGACTGACCTCGGAGGTCATATTCTGGGGGCGTTAGGGAGCGGCTAATCTCATTTTAAAGGTGAACGAGGCCTCCCGTCAAATATTTTGAACAAAATTAAAAATATAAAAATTTCAAGATTATTTTCAATAAATAAATTCCAAAACAAAAATAAAACAATTTTAAAACCAGGGTTCGATTCCCCGCAGGGAAGACTTTNAACGTTTCATTGATTTTAATAAATTTTTAATATGTGTCAATGGCTTTTCGAGCAACTTGAAGTTATATTATTGGGAATTTATTGATTTTTATTCTCACCTTAATATATTTTGTTAAGCCGTTCAATGCTTGAGTTTTTCTCTAATTAGAACAGTCTTTGGAGCGAAAACAGATTGTGATAAAATGATATTTTTCTCATAATTATGAACCATCCTTACAAGATTTATCTACTACAGATTTAATTTGTTTGTTTTACTTCATTAGCATCTCAATTAGTTCTGATTTACTAAGTTTCTTGAGATCTTCTTTCTTTTTCATATCTATATTATGATTAGATTTTTTTATCATAGCATCTTATGTTAACATGTTATGATAAAAAAATATATACCTATATATATATATATATATATATATATATATATATATATATATATATATAAGTGAAATCTGTTCGAAGTAAATTAATGAGAAAACTACTGAATCTAGGAAGCTGAAATTTTTAGTGTGAGTCTATCTTTATCCGGAAGAGTATCTGAGAAATAAAAGACTGACCTCGGAGGTCATATTCTGGGGGCGTTAGGGAGCGGCTAATCTCATTTTAAAGGTGAACGAGGCCTCCCGTCAAATATTTTGAACAAAATTAAAAATATAAAAATTTCAAGATTATTTTCAATAAATAAATTCCAAAACAAAAATAAAACAATTTTAAAACCAGGGTTCGATTCCCCGCAGGGAAGACTTTCTTTTTTGTTTTTTTAAATCTTTTTTTCTTAATCTTTTTTTTAATCTTTCGTAGGATTATCAGAGTTGAAATTACCTATAATTTCTATCCCACACCTCAAGTGTCAAGGGAGTTGCAGTTCTTTGAACTGAAATGATCTACCATCACATTTCTAATTAAGCAATACCTTACCATTATCTTGAGAGGGCTTTTTTACTCTACTAAAAAAGCGCTCTCCGGTCACCCGCTCGGCACCTGCTTCTCCACTGTCCGCGGTGTTCCCACATTCCAGCTCGTAGTCCCACGTCCTTCATATCTCTTTCCACGTTATCCCTCCAACGCACCCTCTGCCGTCCTCTACTTCTTCAAGTTTTTCTAAAGTTTGATTAATGTACAATTCAGTCATTAATTCTTATTATATATAATAAATCTTCATACTGTTTTTTATGAAAAGATTTAAGTAAATTTTTAAAAAAGTGATTCATATAATTATTGAAATTGAAAAATGTGTTTATTATTTATGATCTCTATGCTTGTAACGAAAACGGTGATGTCATACATATTGTTAGAAAACCAATTCAAAAAAGTATAAATATTTGCGGTTATCAACGTTGTACTGTTAGAAAAATGGAAGTAAAAACTTAAACGTTCATTATGTTCATAGAACCGTTTGGGAATGTTATAATGGGACCATCATACCAGATAATTTAATGGAACCATCATACCAGACAATCTAATGGGACTATCATACCAGACAATCTAATGGAANATTGAAAAATGTGTTTATTATTTATGATCTCTATGCTTGTAACGAAAACGGTGATGTCATACATATTGTTAGAAAACCAATTCAAAAAAGTATAAATATTTGCGGTTATCAACGTTGTACTGTTAGAAAAATGGAAGTAAAAACTTAAACGTTCATTATGTTCATAGAACCGTTTGGGAATGTTATAATGGGACCATCATACCAGATAATTTAATGGAACCATCATACCAGACAATCTAATGGGACTATCATACCAGACAATCTAATGGGACTATCATACCAGAAAATATAATGGGACCATCATACCAGACAACAATAATACCAAATACCATGTCAACAATAAAAAAGATGATAACAAAATAAGTAATCTGTAGCTTGTTACATCACAAGGGAATTGTATAAAGTCAGCAAAGAATCGAGTTTTTCTTTTGTTAAATATAATCATGAAAATAAAAATTATGTAAAAGCAGCAAATTGTGATACTAATGAAGTATCTTTTTTAGATTGTTTGTGTGTCGCACACAAAACTCCAGGCATCAACAGTGGTTTAGTGAAAATGATGTCTGAAAAGTTTGATAATAGCTGGGAAACAGCTTTTTTTTTGCTTTAACGTCATTTTCCCTAATAACTGGGGTTCAGATGGTGCCCTTCATAGGGGCTTGGATTTGGCAGTGACGAATTTGTTGGCCGGATGGCCTTTCTGATGCCAACCAATGGCTTTTTCTTTTGTGAACGTCCAAAGTCGCTCAATGAATCGAACCGGGAATCTCTTGTTTACGGTGCAGTTGCACTAACCATTAAGCCACGGCTCGTCTAATAGCTGTAAAACAGCAAAGAGTAGAAAAAATAGATTTTTATATAAATTCCTTCAAAAAAGAGTATATGCCTGATGATTACACCAAATCATCTTGGAAAAGGAAAAAGGGATTATCTCCCTCTGGCCAAAAGAAACATTGGATGGAAGTTGTTAACAAATGAGAAAACAAGGAATACAAATGTTTAGGATGTGACAAGATTTATCAAAACAGTTTTAGATATTTTTATAAGAAGTTATGTAATAAACAGTTATAAATAATCATAATTTGGGCTACTGTATAAAAGCAAATGACAGGCATATATTATATCAATTGGCTAGACAACTTTCGTTTAGCCAGTTATACTTCCTCTTGAGATATACTTTCCTTAAGCTCCTCATCTTGAAGATCCTTCATTTTTTACATGAATGGATTAGTATAATTTATCCCAGATACAACAAAAATCTCCTCAGTCTAATTAGGAGAGTATCCTTTATCGAAAGTACTTTTTAACTTCCATAATTCGGTTCTTAGGATATGTGCTAAGGAAAAGTGACCTCAAAAACCTTGCATTGACAGGGAAAATAGAAGGCAAGAGGAGCAGGGGAAGATAGCGAATGACATACTTGACAAGCCTAAACGAGGTAACAGGAAAGACTAGCATAACTCTGCTTAAAAATGCAACAGACCGAAAGAAGTGGAAGATCATGATCGCCCAAGTCCTAGAAGGATATGGCACCTAGACAGAAAGACAGACAATTCGTACATTATCACCTATTTAAAATTTTGGTTTCTGTTTCAATGTCTTCAAATCACAGTATAAATTGAAATATACTAAACTTTCATTTTCTTCAAAGATGCTTCTGCAGGTGTCACTTTTATTGTACTGTACCTAGTGGTGTCACACTGTTTTAATATTTTAGATAGCATATCGAGATACTGTGTATTACCATGGACAGTCAACTGCTTCCACATTTTCTTATTCGTCGCCAATTCCATCATTTAACCACTGAGAACTTCAACTCATTTTCGGTTGAGAACACCTGTACACTATGTTTCTCTAATAAGTCTTTGCAATATATGTCATAAAGCTCTTTACTCTTGTTAGTCCAAATGAATTTAGGAATTCTACCTTCTTTAAAGATAGTTTTGAATGCTTTAGTTAAAGTTTCGTTTTTCTTATCATTCAACGAGACAATCCATCAGTATTTGCTAATACATTAATAACTAAACTTTGCACATCAGCAAGATGAGCAGCAAAAATCTCATCAATGCGATTCACAATAACAAGCCTTTGAGTAAAATTTATTTTGATTAATTTATGAAAATTATTTGCTAATTCTATTTGCCATTTACTCGAATGCTTCTTGCATTTTTTGACTTCATTCCCAGACTAAGGGTTAGTTTAACTTTCATCTATCTCTGTACATCTGTTTCCCCCATGGTTTTTCATTACTTGGAAATGGGTGTATGATCCTTGTGGGCCAACGGCAGTCCACAGACCGCCACTGCCTTGTGGGTTTGTTACAGAACAAAGGCAAGCGGAGAGTCCGTACACAAACCAGCAGTAAGCAAGAGGAAACCACTGCTGTATCTTCTCAAGAACAATTATGACTGTAAACTCAAACAAAGTATCTGTTAACAAAGTAAAAGGGGCTGGTGAATCAGTTCCAAATCCCTCGTTCGTCAGGGTCAGCCATGTGCAGCATGTGCCTTCAGATCTTCGTCATGCATATGCTCGCAAAAACAACAAGGAATCAAAACGAATAGCTACATGGAACGTTAGAACACTGCTACAAAAAGGAAAACGAGATAATGTTGAACAAGAAAAGGATAGAATGAAATTTAACATCTTAGGCTTGCTGAAGTAAGATGGAAAGGGACAGGTTCTATAAAAGTAGGAAAAAACCCCTTATATATTCAGGAGGTGATAATCATGAAAGAGGTGCAGGGATCTTATTTGATGAAACAACAACGAAAAGTCTAAAAAGTTGGTGTCTAGTTTCAGATAGGGTAGTCGTTGCTAAAGTTAAGGCCGAACCACTGAATCTCGGCATTATTCAAATATATACACCAACATCTAAAAGAAAAGACGAAGAAGTAGAGAGGTTTTATGAAAAAATAGAGAAAGCTAAGAGTTATCTGGAGTCCCAAGACGTCGTGATAATAATGTGAGATTTCAACGCCAAAATAGGAGATGAAAGGGTAGATGATGTTGTTGGGCCGTGCGGCTTAGGGACAATAAATGAATGTGGTAGCAAACTAATTGAATGGTGGCAAACAAACAAATTTACTATCACAAATACTTGGTATCAAAACCACGCTAAACGACAATGGACATGGAAAAGCCTGGGTGGCAGAACTAGAAACAAAATAGATTTCACTCTCATGCAAAAGCGAATACGGAACGCTGTTAAAACATCCAAGTCATTACCGGGGCTAATTGTGACCCAGATCAAATTCCGGTAATGTGTAACTTTGAGATCAAACTGAAGAAAATAAAAAAGTCGAAGACAAATCCTAAATTCCAAATGGACCTACTCAAATCTGATACGGAGCAAAGAGAGAAAATTGCTTCAGAAGTGCAAAACAAGTATGAGTTTCTAAATAACATCTCAGAGGCAGAAAAGCTATGGTCAGAAATGAAAAAGTCGCTTAAATGTTAACATCCCCAAAATGGATACAAAACAACATAAGAAATGGATGAACAAAGAAATACTTGATATAATGGAGGAAAGGTGCAAGCCAAAAAACGAAGAAACTAAATACCAATATCTTAACAAAAAGATAAAGAAGAAATGTAACGAAGCAAAAGAAGTATGGATAAACGAACAATGTTACGAAATAGAACTAAATCAAAATAGAGCTTAGTAAATATATGCATTATAAAATTAAAGAAGTGAGACGAAACAAAGCAAAATGTATCAGCCCTGGATGTTTCAAATCAAAAGACGGAAAAATGCTCATGAAAAAGGAGGAAAGATTTAACAGGTGATCAGAATATGTTGAAGAGCTTTTCAAAGATAACAGGGGCTCAAAAGCGGAAATAAAGAAAAACTTATAAGGTCCAGCCATCCTTAAAGGTGAATTTAGGGTAGCAATAAACAAAATGAAAATTGGGAAAGCTACAGGACCAGATAATATACTAGTAGAAATAATTATAGCTTTAGAGGATTTAGGTAGAGATTTGGCGGCAAAACTCATAAACGCAATACATGACAGTGGTACAATCTCAGAAGACCTTTGTAAATCTGTTTTTATAGTCCTGCCAAAAACACCAAGAGCAACAGAATGTGAGCTTCACAGAACAATTAGCTTAATGAGCCACTTTACAAAAATTCTCCTGAGAATTCTAATGCATAGCATGCGCAAAAGTATAAAACCAGAAATATCTAAAAAGCAGTTCGGCTTTATGCCTGATAAAGGAACTAGAAGTGCAATTTTTACTTTAGCAATGCCCATGGAAAGGTGTGTGGAAATGCAAAAAGACATTTATTTCTGCTTTATTGTCTACTTTAAAGCCTTTGACAAAGTCAAACACGAAGAACTGTTTTAAATGTTAGAACAACTAGACATAGATGGAAAGGACATAAGAGTTATTAGAAATCTATATTGGGACCAAACTGTAGCTGTAAGAATTGACGGAGAACATAGTGAATTCAAATATATTAAAAGAGGTGTGAGACAGGGCTGCGTGATGTCTCCTGATTTCTTTAACCTATACAATGAAATGATTTTAAGTAATTTAGGGGATATTCCGGGACAAAAGATAAACGGTGAAAATCTTAATAATCTCAGATACGCAGATAATATGGTTTTAATGGCACTATCTGAAGAATAACTTCCAAAGCTTCTAGATAATGCTGCTCTAGAGAGCAAAAAAATGGCCCTGTCTCTGAATGTGAAAAACGGAATGCATGGTCGTCTCAAAGAAATCTTTAAACCCCAAATGCAATCTAGTTAGCAATGGTGAACGTATTAAACAGGTAACAAAATTTAAATATCTTGGCTACCTAATAACATCAGATGATAAATGCACGAATGAAATAAATAAAAGAATATTTGTGGCCAAAGACAAGTTTCGGAAAATGAAATCAATACTGGCAAACAGAAACATCAGAATAGATACAAAAATTAGGGTGGTGAAAACATATGTATGGTCAGTACTACTGTATGAATGCGAGTGCTCGACATTAAATAAACTAACAAAAAGGAAACTGGAAGCAGCAGAGATGTTGTTTATCAGGAGAATTATGAGGATATCTTGAACTGAGAAAAAGTCTAATGAATCAGTACTAAAAGGTGCTAACCTTAAAAGATCATTGATCAGAACAATTAGACAAAGACAACTAAAATTCTTAGGACATATCTGTTGACACAAGGGCTTAGAACGTCTGGAAAGATTGTGGGCAAGCACAGTAGAGGCAGACAGAGGATAACTATTATCGAGAGTCTTAATTGATAAGTAGAACAGTTTGATATTTAATAATTCTTTCACGTTTTGCTAACAATTGCGGCTTGATTTTGTTTGCAATTGTCGGTTTTCGATGATGTTTTGTCTTTGCTTTTCCATTTTTTATTTCAATCTCACAACAATGTAAGTAATGCTCAATTCAGTAAGTTAACAAAATTATTTTAGTCATACGTTTGAGCAAGGAAAGCAAAGGGAATGAAAATGGAAGGGATATGATAATGCAAGAAAGTTTAAATGGACAGCCGCTGTTTCCAGATGCTGTTAGAAGCAGAACGTCAAATGAGCAAACGATTGCTTTGTACTGAAGGAATGTTCCTCTTTATCGTTTTTGCATCCATCTCGTGTTATTGAGTCAAATTGATTTTGCTCCACTAGCACAGCTACCAATACAGCACATTATTTACAGTGAAAATATGTCAAAGATTGACGAGCAATACAAGAAGATAAAGTTTGTGGACTGGGCCTTATAGACAGTTTTTAAAGAAAGGGTTCCTGAAAATCCTGAAAGGTTTTGGGTATCAGTCTTTTCGTACAAAAACACACATAGAGAGAAAAGCCATTTCGGGAGCTGGCAAAATATGCTCTTTCATGCATGACCACTCCAACCAGTGACGCTGTGGTAGAAAGAATTTTTTCTTATGTGACAGCCGTCAAAACGAAACCGAGAAACCAGATGTCCTCAACCATGCTGGAAGCAATTGTTCGTACCCGGACAGAGTTCCAGTATCAGGGAAAGTGGTGCAAGGACTTTCTGGTATCACCAAAAATGGTTTAACTGTTTAACTCAAGCATGTATGGCATGCAGCCAGGTAATCATGACGAAAGCGATGAAGAACTCAATTTTATTGATATTTAGAGACAAAAAAATATTCATCTTTTCACAGCACACGTCACAGTGACAGAATGTTAATTTTTGATTTAATTGTTTTGTTGTTTTGGTTGATGTTACAGAAAATATAAAATTCTCTTCGAGTTTGCTTCGAAAGCACATGATGCGCATCACGTTCTGCTCATGCGTATTGTCACGCTCTGTGCATGCGCAATGCTCTGTTTGGGGCACGGGGCACCTTTCAGTTTGGCATTTTTAAACGTATTTTGGCCTGATTTTGTCACCTGTTTGGCCTTCTTTCGTAAATTCCATCTGGCAACCCTGGTGGAGGACCACAATCACCAATGTCTGTTCCAGACAAGGTACCTGATGATGATTATTATCTTTATGAGTATGGTAGAATGACTTAGAAAAATAAAAACAACAGCAGTTTTTGTATAAAATAGAAGATGATTGGTTTTGGGTTTTTTTCGCAAATAAAATAACCCAATATATTTAATTTTTTGTGATTTCATCAGCTGGGATAATTTTCTTTTTGCTGCATTCGATAACATCATACCCAACTTCCTTAGATATTGGTTTAAATCTATCTAGCAAGAATTTTTTAGCTCCAAATTTTTTCCATAGGG
Source organism: Morbakka virulenta (assembly GCA_003991215.1). NCBI lineage: Eukaryota > Metazoa > Cnidaria > Cubozoa > Carybdeida > Carukiidae > Morbakka > Morbakka virulenta. The sequence continues at coordinate 1,067,026 of RDPX01000059.1, read as the reverse complement.
GTAAACCTTATTATAATTCCGAACAGCCTTTAATAAGCAGTTAAGCAACAGATTTTTTCCCCATCACCAGAGAGAAAAGCTTTCAGCTTTCTAAAAAGTCATTTAGCGTATTTTTGTCTGTACACTTAAAATGGTTAGTTTCAATCACAACATCATCATAGTTAAAAAACTTCATTTATAATATATCAGTATATTAATTCTATAGTGACTATAACATAATTACAACTTAACATTTATCTTTGTAAATAACTGCAATTTAACACTTATTTTTTTATATAACTACAGATTAAGACTTATTCTATCTAACATACTAATCTATGGATATCAGTAAATTGAAATATCTTACAGATAAGTCTTTTCAGATTAATTTTGTGAAGCAAAAGATGAGATATAAAGTAGAACTATATCGTGATGGAGATTTAGATCAAAGATATGAAAATGAAATCAAGTTTAAACCCATAACTGTTGCTGAACTTGAGGTTAAGGATACGATTGACAAGAGACAGAATGAATTGGTTAATCAAATACATGATAATCAAAAAGAAATATTCAAATCACTTAAGCTAAAACAAGATTCTGACTTTATGTTAAATAAAGCTGAAATGGATATCCTAAAAGAATATTTGTTTGATCCAACTTTAAATATACTAACTAATAAAGATAATGTTGTAAGTCTTATTAAATCTTAAAACGGGAAGCATGATAGATGGTAATTAGAATATAGCAGATAAAGCTATTTAAGATTTAAGAAAATATTTGAAAATGGTTGACTTTATTCTTAAAGATAAAATAAGAGAACTCGGAAAAGTTTTATTAGGATTTACAGCAAAAGCACAAGCACAAGCAGATGGATCTAATATTGTTGGTGAAGATTTACAAAAATTAAAACAACCTAAAAGACATGCATACAGAATCAACAAAAATAGAGTATGGTAGTCATCTAATTATCTAAAAATGATGAATAAAATGATTATTGAGGCACATAGAAATAAATGAGTGTATAACCAGGGGGTAGACCAGTCGAGAATCGACTTACTAACAAAAAGATTTAATCCAAAGAAGAGTTATTTAACAAATGTAAAACAGAGGTTTAATGATTTAAATTGCATGGTAACATGCCTCAGCATCGATTTTCTGGTAAAATCCAACTACTAGGGGGCAGTCTTTATTACACAGATCTAGAACAGTTGAAGAACCGATTGACTTTAATAACAGGAGCAAAGCATGCCGAAAACAGTTCTATTGCTTTTTATCACGAAACTTTCAGAAATTTTCAACCATTTACGTAAGCTACTGAAGTCTCAATATGACTCTCACATAGGAAAATTTATGTAATATAGAAGTATATCAAAATGGAATTTCCAATTTCAATAAACAGTGAAGATGGAATAGATGAATTTTAAATCACGATTTCACTATTATTTTCAATCCAGAGATGCAAGTAGACACGAATAAAAATTAAGTTATACCAAGATACCACAAGAACTGGTCAAAATGTTACTGTCTTTACAAATATACACACAGGATTCATACATACACAAATCGTGTATGTATGAATACTGTGTACCAGAAGAGGTTCCGAAAGCCATGAACTAACTCATTTAGATAAGGTGTTCGTTTTTTATAAGTGTAGAAAAATAAATAATACGACAGGACTAAATAAATCAGTTAATATCACCCATTAAATATTGCTCATCAAAACCTTCTTCTCCTTCCTTTTCTTCTGCTATTTTTCTTCTTTTTCTTCTGATTTTTCCTCTTCTTTTTCTTCTTCTTCTTATTCTAGTGCTGAGTCCGAATTTGTAAGCGTTGATATATAAATTACATTTTCCCCCTTCAACAAATGCCAATTATGAGATATTAGTTACCCATTGAATTTTACAATCGAACTTTGTCATTCAAAAATTACGTCAATGGAACGTTTTTAATTATAGTTGAAAGTTGAAGAATTTTCTATTTCGATCCAAATAAAAGCACCCAGACAATCATTTGGCCTTTAGTGGAAACATACATGAGAACATTTGCTCAGGTTTAGCATGTGTGACTGGTATGATTGGTATAATTTGAAAAATTTGCATGACATTTTTGCACTTTATGAGGGTTTTTAAATTAATGAACAATCTTTCCTATAAATCAAAATTTATAGAGGTATGACTTTTGCTGACTTTTGCTGCAATCTATTGATTCTATGAAGAGTTTCTGAGTATGCCATTTGCTCAGAAAATTGCCTGCTTTTCAGTTTTTGTATTATATTTATTTTATTTCCACTTTTTTGATAATCAATATGAAATGTATTCTTGTACTGCATACATTTCAGTTTATTTGTAATAAATTAACTTATTTAAGTCAATTTTTAGTTTGTATCAAAGAAAGAGTTTCGTGTATTGTAAAGGCTTAAATGCCTCTTTTTGTTACCAACATCTTTGTCTTCTTTTTATATGTCGTTTGCCTATCATAGATTGTTTTCCTTGACTGTTATCTCAGATGTCCCATATTTGTTTCACGGTATTTACTGTTACTTCTTGAAGCACTTTGTTAGGCGTAAATGCCACTTTGATAATACCTACATCTTCTTCTTTTTTATATTCCATTTGCCTATTATAGATTGTTCACCTTGACCGTTACCTCAAATGTCTTATATAAAAAAACATTTATCTCTATTGCTACAAATTAAGCAGTTCCTATGCATAGTTCTAAATATATTCTCATTGTTTATTTGCAAGAAAAAATATTTCTTTATGTTTAATGCGTGAGTAGCAGGTCAAGAAAAGCTTTGTCTTAGTCATGCTCTTTATTTCCATCATAATTATCAACATTCAGTTTAGAAGCCTTTGCTTCAATAAATTTTTATAGGAAAAATTGTGTTTCTGATCTTACAATGGTGTATTTTCGCTTCCAACCTCGCCATTTCCGTATCTCCTATTTACGTTATTTACATTGAGAGCTCCAATCCCAATTATTAAAAAATTTGCGTCTACTAAATACTGTATTACGTTTATTTTTCTGGATTCTCTGGGTTCGTTTGACTGAAGTAACACTTAGTTATTTTTCTCTATGAATGTCAGATGGACTGATTTTACATAGTCCGGTTAGGTATTTCTTAATATCATTTTTTCTTTTCATTATTATTAAGATGCCATTTTTTTCATAGGCTGTAAAACCACAGTTCCTCCATTAGGAATGGAATCTAAGCAGATCAAAGACAACCAAATAACAGCGTCAAGCAGATATACAGCTAACAGAGGAAATCTTCATAGACCTAAAGAAGCTCGTCTAAATAATGAAAACGTTTGGTGTACTGATGGAACAAAAGAGAAGGGAGGATTTCTGCAAGTAAGTCAGGATATGATTATTTATCAGCCTTCTAGAATATTGTGGCCGAAGATTTTTGGGATTATACAGTGTTGCAGAATTTATCTTCGTTATGGGACTTTTAATAAACCCAACGGTTTATTGCACATTTTTAAAGAAGCATTTTTGTGATGAAATTAATTGTGAATTTAGATATTCATGAAATATATAGGACGGTATGATGTATCTCTGTTAAGATAAACGGATATTATATTTTAAAAAACTTATAAAATTGAAATAAGTTGAATTGCTGGAACAAAATGTTAAAATAATTGAAAGAAGATAATTGTATTATCAAATATAAATATCTTGGACATTACTGCCATAAACGATTTCGGTCCTCATGTCTCAGTAAAGATGCTTACCATCTCAAACAATGAATTTTGTTTGTGATGTGGTTCTGATAGTCCTACTCGTACCTTAATGCAAAATTGTTCATTATGGTCGGAGTAAAGAAAGAATATATAAGCACACCTATGGGTGGCATTAAAGAATCATATTATCTCCCCCATTTTTGTAAAGATAAAAACTTACGTTTAAGAATACATGTTTTTTTCATGGAATAAATTCGTTTTCAGGTCATTTTTCCTTCTCACACTAAGGTGAAAATATATAGAGAATATATATAAGTCTATATATTTTAGAATCAAAATACAAAGAAGCAGTGTTATCGAATTTGGAGCTTGAACAGATAAAACGAAGATCCATCGTGTGGACAGGTGGAACAGGGAATCAGCCATTGGAGTGTAATTAAGGACGTTGTTGATCTTGTGTCTGATGTTGATCATGATGTTGCTGAGAGGAATGGTTATTCCGGACTTTATAAAGAAGTAAAAGATAAAGAAAAGTATTTGATTACACACTTTAATAATAGCTAAGAAATAAATAAATTGATTACCATCACTGAGAGCAGTTGGAAACGGAAAGCTGTATGCAGCAGTAAAAAAGGTGCACAATGTACTGGTCAAGATTAAGGTGAACATATTAGTGAGCCGAATAATCTGATATATTGTGGAGCCATGATAGTGATAGAAATGCATGGAATGAAAAGCAAAAGCAAAGAGAAAAGAAAAGAATCATAGATGAAAGGTAGGGTTGAAGGACAAGTGTAAGATTTGAACAGAGATCTAGGTCAAGTGAATGCCTTGACTGACAAGAAAGCAGTCAAGGAAAAAGATTCATATGCATTGCAAAGAAAGTACAGCTTCAAGCAAAAATAACCGTAATGTATGATGGAGAAGGTGAGACAAATGATTAAAGCTAAAACAGAAAAGATTACAAGATTTAATCAAAGAACCAAGAAATATCAACAAAATAGCAGTTCAAGAACAACGAAGATGGATTCTATAAACAACTGAATGGTGGAGGAGAGCAGAGTGAAAGTGAAGTGCAGCGCGCAAATGATGCAAGGGACTTCTGGCCAGACATGTGGCGTACAGAAGTCGAACATAATAAGAACGCATAGTGCATAGAAGACTTTAAAACGAGGATGAATGGTGGACCAAGGCAAGCAGAAATGAATAAACCGTAAGAGAAAATAAAGACGATTCTTATAAAAGTACCAAACTGGAAGGCACCGGAACCGAAGGTTGTACAAGTTTTCTGGCTAAAAATCTTTACAATAATGCATAAATTTTTAGGGAACTATTTTATCGCATGTTGCGAGGGACAGACATCAGTGTGATTGACAAAAACCCAAAATGTTCTGTCACAGAAAGACAAATTGAAGGGGGAAAATGCAAGTAACTACTGCCCCATCACATATATACTTCTTTCTTGGTAATTACAGATTAACAGCTGATTAAATTTACTTTAAAGAAACCAGCTTTAAGGAAAAAGGTATGCAACAGGAAGGCCAGGGGAACAACATATCAGCTGCACATAGACAGGATAGTACTCGGAAAGGTTAGAATAACGAAAAAGAACTTTGCAATGGGATAGATTGGTTATAGGAAAGCATTTGATATGGTGCCAATTCCTGGATAATGGAGTGCTTGCATAGCCTAGGAAGAAACAAGGCTTTAGTGCAGTCCCTAGAAAAGACAAGGAAAAACTGGAGGATTGAGCTCATCTGTGGTAATGAATCACTAGAAGAGTGTGGATTAAAAGAGGTGTATTTCACTCCTTTCATTTGTTTTAACACTCATTTCTCTAACCAATGTATTGAAAAAGGCAAAGCCTGGGTATGAGTTTGCAAAAATAGAGAAAAGATCAATTACTATACATGGACAATCTTAAATTGTATGCAAAGAGCAAAAAAATATTTGATTCACTTATATAGACCGACAGATTGTTTAGCAAGACTATTAGCAGGGAAATTGGAACGGAGAAGTGTTCAACATTGGTAATGAAGAGAGGGAAAGGATCAAATAACATGGAACAAAATGCCAAATGAAGTTATTAAATCACTGAAGAACGGCGAAGGATAGAAGTATTTAAGTGTATTGTAGGCAGATGAAGTAAAGGCAAAAGAGATGAAAGGAAAAGTGTGGCGTGAATATGAAATGATGGGAAAGATACTGGAGACAAAGTTGAATGGGTGAAATGTCATCCAGCGTATTAATCCGTGGGCTATTCCTGTACTGAGATACTCAGCTGCGTTTCTCAACTGGAAAGAGGCCCAACTTCAAGGGATGGATCGAAGAACAAGGAAGCTCGTAACTGTGCAGAAGGGATTCTAATCGGGGGATAATGCCGATACATCATACATACCCAGGAAAGAAGATAAAAGACTCATGAGCGTTCAAGACACCTATAATCTCTCCATAATTGGCCTAAAGAGATATGTCGAAGACACCAAGGAGAACTGTTAATTACAGCTAGAGGTAATGATGAAAAAGAAAACAAGTTAAAGAGAAGGAAAAGACAAGAAAGGAAAATCAAATGGAAGGAGAAAGCGTTGAATGGCCAGTTCATCAGACAAACTGAGGATATAGCGATATCAATTGTTGGTTTGAAGGAAGGAGGCCTGAAGAGAGAAACCGAGACCCTCACTATGGCAGCACAAGAATCGGCAGTGAGAACAAATTAAGCGGGAGCAAAAATTGATGAGACTAAACAAGATAGTAAATGAAGGATATGTGGTAAAGCAGATAAAAGCAGCAATCACATCTTAAGTGAATGAAGTAAAATGGCACAAAAGGAGTATGAACACAGGCATGATTGGGTGGGGGAAAATGCATTGGGAGGTATGGAGGGACTACGGTCTTGAAACGAAAGGAAAATGATATGAACATTTCTAATTGTATCTCTCTCAGTAATGCCTTGAACGTTTCTTAACATTCTCATTTCTGTCGTCCTCAGAAGGTCTCAGCCTCTCTTCTTGACAGCCCAACATTCAGCACTATAAATCATAGCCGGTCTAACCACCATCTCATACACCTTTGCTTTGAGTTTCATTGGCAATCGTTTATCATAAATTACACTCGACAGTTGGCGCCAATTTCTCCAGCCAACTTGAACTCTGTTCTACACATCATCTTCACACGTTGCAGAGCCCAGGTACTTAAATTTGTCTGCCTGGGGGAGAACAGCACCATCTAAACTAACATCAGTACTTCCTCCAGCTGCCTTCGATAAATACTCAGTTTTAGTACGACTGACTCTAAGACCCTTACTCTCGAGCGTCTGCCTCCACTCTTCCAGCCTCAATTGCTCCTCCACTGCAGATTCAGCACAACTGACAGGATCATCAGCAAAAAGCATTTCCTTTGGAGTATTGCTATTAAGGTGGCTACTGATTACGTCAAGGATAATCGTGAAAAGAAAAGGGCTCAGAGCCGATTCTTGATGCGGACCTAGAGACACCTCAAACGGCTGAGTACTTCCATGTTTAGTCTTAACCTTGGTCTTGCAATTTCTATACATGCTCATAATACATTTGACATACAACTCTGGGACCATCTTCTTTCGAAGACATTGCTTTATCAAAACTCTAAGGAACGTGTCATAAGCCTTTTCAAGGCCAACGAATATCGCGTGAATCGGTTTGTTAACTTCACGATACTTTGCCATCATGATTCTAAGCGCAAAATTCGCATCAGTTGTACCGCTCTCACTCTTAAAACCGAATTGATTATTTGATGTTGAACAGATGTTTCTGAGTCTATGGTCTCTGATTCTCTAACACAATTTGAAACTATTGCTTAGGAGTTTAATGCCCCTGTAATTATTGCACACACTTTGATCTCCTTTGTTTTTAAAAACAGGTACCAGAGTACTGATACTCCATTCTTCTGGCATTTTTACTCTGCTCAAAAAGAATCTCATTAAAAACTCTTGTCGTGAAGTTCATATCAGGTTCTTCCAACGCTTTGCTAGCTTCAATTGGGATATCGTCTGGACCACAACTTCTACCATTTCCCATCCTGGACAGAGCGCTATTCACCTCTTCTTTCTGGATTTCACTAACCGCTCCATAGACTGGCATTTCGCTGTTCAGCTCTTCACGAGGCCTTTCTTTGTTTAGTAGTTTATTAAAGTAACCATACCAAACACTGAAGTTGCCATCGGCGGTAGTTTTGGTTTCCCCATCTTTGTTCTTTATAAAGTAGCCCTCAATACTATCTTTACACTCTTGGTCTCTAGATTTAGAAATTCTGAAAATAGATTTCTCACCTTCTCTGGTACCTAGCTTGTAATAAATGTGGCTTTACCCCTAGCTTCAGCCACCACTCTATTGGCTTCCTTCTTTGTGTGTCGGTACAAGTCTTTATCTGTTTCATTGTTTGTCTCTTTCCATCTCTTGAAACATCACTTTTTCTCCTTCAAAGCCTTTCTGATGTCTTCCTCCCACCACCAAGTATCACAGTTTATGTATTTACCACCCCTAGAGCAGCCACACACTTCTTCACCATATTTCTTAACGGCAACAGAAAAATCGTCCTACGTCATATATTCAAAAGCACACTCCTGCATCTTTCTATTAAACGTTAGTCTGATAGCTCCCTCCTTTAGTGTCCACCACCTTATCTTTTTCTCAGCGATTTTGGGTTTATATTTAGCCAGCCTTTTAAAAGAAAGGCCCATCACCAGCAATTTGTGTTGTTTGACTGCACTTTTGTCATGGAGTAACTGATCCTCTTGCACCAAGAAGAAATCAATTTACGATTTGTTGCCTCCACTAGCATGCGTGACGAGCTGGTTAACTAGTTTAATGAACCATGTGTTAACAATTTTTTGCTGTTAGAGTTCGCGAGCTGGAACAATCTTTCACCTTCCTCATTTCTGGTACACAACCCATGCCTACCATGGGCAACACACCCTTCACTTCTGGTAACCATATGACTGTTCATATTTGCCCCAATAATCACTTTGCTATGCAGTTTCAGTTGGACAGTGACCTCAGAGAGCTTCTTAAAGAACTCTTCTTTCGCCTCATCACTGGACCCTACTTGAGGAGCAATGGCAGAGACAATGCTGTACGTAACGGCGTTTTCTGGTTTAACCACAGTCATCCACAAAATTCTGTCACTGACGCGACCTATATCTATGATGTTGGTCGCGATTCCATTCCTATTTTCGTCACCACCACTGTAGAATAACGTATAGCCACAACCTACCTCCTTGGCTCTATTGCCTTTCACCTGGTCTCTTGAATACACGCGAGATCAATTCTACGCCTAGACATTGCTTCCGCCACTTTTATCTCTCTACCAGTCATAGAACCAACATTCCAATTTCCAATTCTCCACTTCGTTACCTTCAACCTAGCAGCTTGCTTCTTTTGCCGCAGATACTGCTTCTTCTGCAATAGCCGTTGCTGACTTCTCACATAGACTCCGGCGAAAGTAATGTGTGTCGCCTACGAGAGGCGCCCTAGCATGAGGTTGATCTTCAAATTTGGACATTTCATAAATACTTTGGCAGGATGTTTTATGGCCGGATGCCCTTCCTGACGCCAACCCTTCTCCTTTATCCAGGCTTGGGACTGGCACAGAGTTAAAGACAGTGGGCCTACCCCGTACCCTAACTGGTATGGTGTACACCGCCAGTAATAGCCAATAGGTTGGCTACTAACCAGGCAAACCCCTCCACCAATAACTGCGAGGCGGAGTTAGAATTAACAATGGGTATTATATTAAATGTAATGGTAGTTGGCGAATGATAAGTGATATTGGTGTTAATGTTACTAGCAATAGCAACAGCTTTAAACCAGCAATACTTTTGTTCAAAATATTTATTAGTACCAGAAATACTTTAGTACCAGCAATACTTTAGTACCAGCAATACTTTAGTACCAGCAATAGATATTGTTAATATTTTCATTTTTTTGAATTAGATATTTACTCAGAGTCCTATTTTATTGAAAACGCTCTTTTCTGTCAGGACAACCGTCAGTTCACTTGGTTGTAGGTGGTGCAACGGATGATCATTTTCTCGTTGAACCAAGTAGTTTTAATAATAATAATATAATTGGAAATTACCTAACTAACGCAAATGCTGGCAAACTTCATAACTGGTGTTGTTAATCTATTCACTAGAATGTTCCAGGAGGAGTAAAAGAGTAAATTGTTTGGTTTAATGGTATGAAACTATGATATTTGACTGCAAGATCATCACCTAGTTCAGACAAAATGACATTTGGTGATGAAAGCCTAAACGGCTCAGCGGAATTGACGGGTAGTACAGTGTTTTTGGCTCTGTAAAGAGAGAATTATTGAAAATATAGATATTAACTTCCATCATTACTTGCTTTTCGAAAACCAGTACAAGACTGAGCATGGTAAAATTACTCTCACTTAAATTTTATGTACACTATATAATAAAGTGAATCCTACCTAAATTTTGTTTAAAATATTTGAAAGATACATTTCATATCATAAAAGGATTTCATCCTAATGCTAATGGTCAAATATTAAAATTAGCAATGATTCATCAACTGCTAACATATCATTTATTAGACAAATTAATAACAATTAAACAATATTTGAAGAGTATGATGGAGAAGTAGGTTTGATTGGACCTAATCAGGATTTTTGTACTGTTGTGTAACAAAAACTATTTGTAAGTATGGGGAGTTTTTAATTGCATAGTGCATTCCACCAAGGTTTTGGTAGGTTTTACAACAGATACACAAAAGGTATAGGGCATTGCTATGTATTATCTGAAAGTATAATACTAACTTGTATTAAAAAATCACTTTTGATTAGTCACATTTAAGACATTTTGTAGTCTATATGTAATAGTAAACAATTATTAGCATTATTAGTATAACCATATGTTAATAATAATTTAATAATGGAAAAAGAAAAGAGTTATTGAAATGATCATATTCATGAAGAGGTTATTAATATGGGTTATAACTTAATAATTTGTAATTTTTCCAAAGAAAGAATTATTGAAAAAACTAATTATTGTGGAAAACAAAATCTCATTATTGATAATAGAGTTATTGGATGTACTTAATGTGGTATATTTTGATTAATAAGAAAATAGGTGTAAGATTCTTAAAAAGTAAATTTTCCAAAAGCGATATTATGTTTTGAATTTAATTTTTTAAACCAATATTAAATATAAAATGAAATATAAAATATTAATCTCTCTAACCAAAGAGACAAAATGCTAAGAATACTTGATGAAGTAAATAGAATATTACTACAAATGTCAGAAAATAGAAAAAAATTATGATAAATTTAGAATTCAACTTAAGGAAGGTGTATATGATGCTGGGTTTAACTTACAATAACATCCCTGTAAGTAAGTGTAAAACCTTCAATATTTTTTAGTCGGAACTGTACATAGGAAATCATAAATAATCATAAATAGTTATCATTAATAGTAATCATTAATAGCAATCATTAACAGTAATCATTAATATTAATCATTAATAGTAATCATTAATAGTTATCATTAATAGCTATCATTAATAATAATAATTAAGAGTTATCATTAATAGTAATCGTTAATAGCAATCATTATTAGTTATCATTAATAATAATCATCAATAATATTCATTAATAATATTCATTAATAGTAATCATTAATAGTAATCATAAATGGTTGCCATTAATAATAAGCATTAATAGTAATCATTAATAGTAATCATTAATAGTTATCATTAATAGTAATCATTAATAGTAATCACTAATAGTTATCATTAATAGGAGTCATTAATAACAATCATTAATAGTAATCATTAAAAGTATTCATTAATAGTAATCATTAATAGCAATCATTAATATTAATCACTAATAGCAATCATTAATAATAATCATTAATAGTAATCATTAATAGTAATCATAAATGGTTGTCATTAATAATAAGCATTGATAGTAATCATTAATTGTAATCATTAATAATAATCATTAATAGTAATCATTAATAGTAATCATTAATAGTAATGATTAATAGTTATCATTAATAGTAATCATTAAAAGTATTCATTAATAGTAATCATTAATAGCAATCATTAATATTAATCACTAATAGCAATCATTAATAATAATCATTAATAGTAATCATTAATAGTAATCATTAATAGTTATCATTAATAGGAGTCATTAATAACAATCATTAATAGTAATCATTAAAAGTATTCATTAATAGTAATCATTAATAGCAATCATTAATATTAATCACTAATAGCAATCATTAATAATAATCATTAATAGTAATCATTAATAGTAATCATAAATGGTTGTCATTAATAATAAGCATTGATAGTAATCATTAATTGTAATCATTAATAATAATCATTAATAGTAATCATTAATAGTAATCATTAATAGTAATGATTAATAGTTATCATTAATAGTAATCATTAATAATAATCATAATAAGCAATCATTAATTGCAATCATTTATAGTAATCATTAATAGTAATCATAAATAGTTTACTGCAAAACTTTACTACAAAGTTTACTACAAACGTTTACTTCTAGTTTACTGATAAAAATGACTCATAATCATTGATAGCTATTTTATGATTTAAATTGTCAATAGCATAAAGAAATATGTTTTATACTGAATAAACTGAATGATGTTCAACATTAAAGAGCCTAAATCATTATTTATTTTTCAGTCTGTACTGCACATTGGAAGTCATAAAAAATTATAATGTGCTTTTTCAGGGTATCAAAATGCAGTAATAATGCAATAATTAATTAATAAAATGTTTTCACAAAAATTGTTTTCAAAAGAAATAATTAATACTAAAATGATAAATAATAATTGAATCATTAAATTAAATAATTGTTTTAATAACATTTTTATATTGGTACATTAAATAAACTGAATGAATTAAATTGCATAAATTGTTCTTACAAAATTTTTTCATAAAATTAATTTCACAAATTTGTTTTTACAAAATAAAATAAAATCAAAGAAAAATAATGTATTATTTTTCACATATATGACATTAATGCGGTTTTTTAAATCCTTTATTTTTGTCATTCTCAACGGTTTAGTGAATTTGTTTTTCATAAAATTTTTACAATACCTAACCTCTTCTAACATAACTTCAATACATTTGTATACTGCTTTTCTGCTCTATATTTCCGCACTGGTTTTGTGAATTTGTCATCATAGCAACATAATACTCAATAATCATAGCCACAGCCAGTAGTTTTCTAATAAATTTCAGTATATGATTCATCATTATCAAGTTGACATCCTTGTACTTGCTCTGTTATCTCTTCTAAATCAGCATAGATAACAAATGGTACTGCTAATTGTTTGTATTAATTGTTGAATTTCAAAATATTGTTAACTATTGTGGGTATTTCAATTGTTCAATGTCTAAAGGTTTCAATACAATTCTCTTCAGGATTTACTACCTCCCTTTCAAAACTAAAACACTGAAGATAACGCATAAAAAAATGCTTTTTTATGACCTATCGAATTGTACGAGATTGTACAAGATTTAAAAAAACAATCATAACTATATTTACAACAAGATTTGTAAAAAACAATCATAACTATCTTTACAACAAGATTTGTGAAAAACAATCATAACTNTATCAAGTTGACATCCTTGTACTTGCTCTGTTATCTCTTCTAAATCAGCATAGATAACAAATGGTACTGCTAATTGTTTGTATTAATTGTTGAATTTCAAAATATTGTTAACTATTGTGGGTATTTCAATTGTTCAATGTCTAAAGGTTTCAATACAATTCTCTTCAGGATTTACTACCTCCCTTTCAAAACTAAAACACTGAAGATAACGCATAAAAAAATGCTTTTTTATGACCTATCGAATTGTACGAGATTGTACAAGATTTAAAAAAACAATCATAACTATATTTACAACAAGATTTGTAAAAAACAATCATAACTATATTCACAACAAGATTTGTAAAAAACAATCATAACTATATTTACAACAAGATTTGTAAAAAACAGGCAGAAACAACCATTTAATCATATTTAGCTACATATAATAGCAAAATAATATTTTTAGCTACCATATAAAAGCAAATAACAATAATGTATGTTAGATAGTATGTTTTACAAATCTTTTCTAAGTAATAATCCCTATTTTTTATTTAATGAACTAACCAGTGTCCCTTCATCGTGGAGGTCTTTCATTTCATATGATACTCGAATTGTATGTCGGATTTAGTAAATAGTAAAGAACTCCTGGTAAATTTTCTGTGTATGATTTGTCAAAAGTCTTCCTTTAAATTTACTTATCCCAACCTTATCACCTTTTTCAAATTTTGGTTTCTGTTTTACTGGTTTCATATTACGATAAATATTGAAGTAATCAATTCATTTGTTCCCTTTATGTCATTCGTACCGAATTGTGTCTACTGTTGTTGCACTGTTTTACTTTGTTTGGATAGCATATCAAGATACTGTGTATTGCCTTGGACATTGTTCTGCTCCCAGAATTTGTTCTTCATCGTCCGATTCTATTGTTCAATCACTAAAGATTTCAACTTATTCTCAGTTGAGTACATCTGTACAGTATATTTCTCTAATAGGTCTTTCAAAGGTATATTATAAAACTCTTTACCCTTTTCAACCCATAACAATTGTGGTTTTCTACCTTGTTTAAGAATTGTTTGGAGTGCTTCAGTTACATTTTCGTCTTCCTTACTTTTGATAGGAACACTCCAATCATATTTACCAAACACATCAATAATCTTTATTCCCGCTACTAAACTGTTGCATACCAACTAGATCAGCTGCTCAAATCTCATCTAATGCATTAACAATACATGTAAAACACCTTCGAGGAAAGGTACATTTTATGGGTGAATGTATTTCGTCAGCTAATTTTTCTTGCCAGTTTTCTCCTTTTCTCAAAGGTTAATTTTGGGTTTTTTGAATACCATGACCAAATATGTCACGTCGACAACATTTCTATACAACCCATGTCCCATTGTCTTTGTATATAAGGTAAATTGTCTGTCTCAACTATTTTCGATCTGCTTTTTTAGAGCAAACAAGTATTGTCGCGCTATTACATCTTTGTATTTTCCTTGTTCTTGTTCTTGGGCGATTTATCTTTTCGTAAAAGACAATTTACATAATAATAGACTACTCTTTAATGCGTGCCCTGTATGCATGGTCCATTGTGTAATAGAATAATAAGTCAGTCAATTCTGAAATTGAGTTGAATGTAGACCTAATGGACACCCATCCATGTATTAAGTGAAGTTCAGAGGTTTTTTTAGACACTTCTTTGCTCAGTAATGTTCAGTTATTTTTACAGACAGTTCTTTGCTCATTACTAAACTAAACTAAACTAAACTAAACTAAACTAAACTAAACTAAACTAAACTAAACTAAACTAAACTAAACTAAACTAAACTAAACTAAACTAAACTAAACTAAACTAAACTAAACTAAACTAAACTAAACTAAACTAAACTAAACTAAACTAAACTAAACTAAACTAAACTAAACTAAACTAACTAAACTAAACTAAACTAAACAAAACTAAACTAAACTAAACTAAACTAAAATAAACTAAACTAA
>RDPX01000059.1:1011606-1051364 GCA_003991215.1 Morbakka virulenta | reverse complement strand
ACTAAACTAAACTTAACTACACTAAACAACACTAAACTCAACTAAACTTAACTATACGAAACTAAACTAAACGCAACTACACTAAACTAAACTAAACTAAACTAAACTAAACTAAACTAAACTAAACTAAACTAAACTAAACTAAACTAAACTAAACTAAACTAAACTAAACTAAACTAAACTAAACTAAACTAAACTAAACTAAACTAAACTAAACTAAACTAAACTAAACTAAACTAAACTAAACTAAATACTAGGCTCCCACTTATAGACTGAAGGTTTTTCAGTCTTGTTTCTTACATTTTTTATCATCTTTGCAAATAGCATAATCGATATCATGTCTCATAGTAACTGTACCTGTTGGTACTGCTGCTATTTCATAGATTTCGAATATCTTACAGGTCTTGTGGTTGACGTTTACTTGAGTTTTGAAATCGTTATAGAAACCTGTTAATCGATCCACCTGAAGAGTCCGGCCAGACCTCGGATGTGATATTTTATCCATCATTAATTGGAAATCAAATATGTAAAATGCTAGATATTTTCATCGTGGGGGTTAGCAAAATTCTTCATACATTTTTTACGTTCTTTGTTTAAAAACAAAAACTCATCTGGTTCAAGCTAGTCTAAATAATTAGAATCAATATTATTTTCCTCAGCTATAAGTCTACGAAGGTTATCTGTAGTTGGTTCATATAATATCATATGAGAACAATTTTGTCTCGATTTTTGTGGGACATCATAATATGATTAGCTGATATAAATTAGACTAATTTTATGATGTCTACCATCAGTGAAATGGTTAGTTATCTTGTTTTGAACCTTTTCCGGAACATTATTTAGATCATAAAACAGAACAACCTTTCGATTGTTTTCTGGATATTCAGACGTGTTTCTTATCTCCTTCTGTGTTCCAACTTCTAATACAGGATAACCTACATCCTGATTTATTTCACCCATCAATGTTTTTAGATCTTCTATTTCATTTCGATGACTTTTTGGTGCAAACAAATATATTTTGGCATTGTATACTAAAGGAGTCCTTAACATATGTATCATGGTGTTTTCTTTTCCACATCCTGACTGACCACAAATAAACATTCTATACTCTTCATCTAACAAGTTGTTTAATCTTCGTTTTGTTTCTAATCTTTCTACTGCTATCATAATTTGAAATCTTCGTATTTTATCAGTTTATCAATTCCATAATAACTATAAAATTAAACCAATGTAAGACTTACCTTTATAAATAAATGCATTGTGACAGTTATTTATCTAACATACTAATATATGGATATCATTAAATGAAAAAAAACTTACAGAATCATCTATTAAAATGATGATATGAAATGAAAGGTTAGAAACGAAATTAAGACTAATAAAGATAGAGAGATGGATACAGTATGAAAATAAAGCTATGTTTAAACCAATAAGAGATGCTGAACAAGTGGTTAAGTACAAAATTGATGAGACAATATGAACTGCAAAAAGTGCTGCGAGAGACTCAGGCAGAAAGAGTTTTAACTATTCACCCTCAATTTGACAAATGAATAACATTTAGTCAACTATCAATTGCGTTTATCGATATTGATAAAAAGAAACAGTCAACCACAATAAAAATGGAGCTAAATAAGGAGTTTAGTAGAAATTATATTATAATGTTAAAAGACCATTAAAAATTAACTCAACCTAGTAGTATATTAAATATCAATGAAGAGGAAGTAAAAATACCACAAATATTGTTAATGAAACTTTACAAAATCTTGGTAGACACAAAGGTGGACTTGAAAGAATTCAAGATTTCGATATAAAGACGATATTACTACAACAGTATCGCAAACTTATAAATACCATCCTTATTGGATCTTTATAGATATAAATTTGGGGTGGTAAAAACATATGTATGGTCAGTACTATTGTATGGATGCGATTGCTGGACATTAAATAAACGAACAAAAATGAAACTAGAAGCAGCAGAGATGTGGTTTATTAGGAGAATTATGAGGATACCTTGGACAGAGAAAAAGTCTAATTAATCAGTACTAAAAGATGCTAACCTTGAAAGATCATTGATCAGAACAGTTAGACAAAGACAACTAAAATTCATAGGACACATCTGTCGGCACAAGGGTTTAGAAAATCTAACCATTACTGGAAAGATTGTGGGCAAGCACAGTAGAGGCAGACAGAGAATAACTTTTATCGATAGTCTTAATTCATGGGTAGGACAGTTTGATACTAGTAACGAACTGATAAGGTTTCCTGAGAATAGGTTTGATTGGAGGACCATGATCGCCAGTGTCTGTTCCAGACAAGGCATCTGATGGTGATGATGATGATGATGATGATGGTGGTGGTGATGATGATGATTGGATCGCATTTAAAAGGGAAAGGTTTACACAAATATTTTCAATCTAAAGGAAATGCCTATCAGGTACAAAATGATGTTCAGTACGGTACACTTTACATCGACCTGGCCAAGTTGCAAAATGAAAGGAATGTCAAAAAGATCAAAACCAACAACGCGTTTATCACTTCATTGATAATATATTTCAAGAAGGATTTTTTTTTATCTTTTTAGATCTGATGATGAGGAAATCCTTCCTGAAATATATTATCAATGAAGTGATAAACGCGTTGTTAGTTTTGATTTACTTGAATGGATTTATGCCACGATGTTTATTGCATACCAAGTGAAAGTCATTGCTCATAAAGATGGACAGGTTATTTAAACAGGAAAAGGAGAGGGGAGTTTGTTACACGTTGACTAAGTGCTATAACCCAAAGAAAAAGTTTAACTAAAGAGCAAATCAAATAATTAACAAGTTGAAATTTGTTGGCTATTATACCTAAGCAATCTCTTAGAAAAACATCTTTTATCGGGGGTCAGATTTAATACGTAAATCCTGAAGATATCATGAAACAAATGACATTACTAACAGGATCAAATCAAGATGGAAACAGTTCTATTGCTATTCATAATGAAATTTCAGAATTTTATATTACCTTATAAAACGTGGTGTTATAAACAAGTCTCGATAAGACTCTTACATAGGAAAAAGTACGTAATATACTAGTACATTAAGTGAAGTTTTCAATTTTCATAAACAGTGAAAATGGAGTACATGAATCTGAAAGCCATATTTTCGTCGCTGAATTTAAGCCATAATTAATTAAAAACAAAAAACAAAAGCTGCAATATTGTTCTAGATATTGTCGAAATGACCGATAGTTGTTATGGCACCTCATCTAGATTTAATAACAATATTCTTTAATATAGTCAAGCTGGAGGAACCAAATGGATTCCTGGTGGAAATTACGGTTTTGTTCAAATAACAAACATTCAAGGACTGGCATTGGTACAATCTTCATCCTAGATAGTCTTGGGGTTTTTATAAATTTTGAATTCAATTATAAATTAGATCTTCAGAAAGGGATATTTCCCAATTTCATTGGTTTAAATAGTAGCAAATTATCAGTATCCAGTTATGGATCCATGAATCCAAATTTTGCCATACAAATATGACAATATGTTTAACTGATAATCTCAACAGATCTTTAGATTTGAATAAGTTACTGGTTTTATGACTCTGATTATAAAGGAAGATGTATAAAATAAGATATTTTAGTTATATAAGAGAACAAAACTCGTGCGAGATTCATATTCATATGAAACCTATGAAGGTATTAATGACACTGGTGAATGTATTGATGATAAGAATGAAATACAGACTGATGATGGTTTATGATCTGTCGGTAAAAAGTCATTCAAAATTAACATAAAAAACTACCAAGGATGTTGCACAACAGGCTATAACAAAGGTTGTTGAAAAAGGTTCTAGTAAAATTGATTTTGAAATAGGTCAGATTGTAAATAATAAACTAGATAACAAAATTTTTAAAAATTACAGAGAATAAAGGTGATGTGATAGTAGAATTATTAAGATCACATGCAGACAATACAAAAACCTGAAAGATACTCGTACACAATCAACCTTATCATTGGAATTTGATAAATTACTGAATATGTGAAAATTATTTAAACTATTAATATATGTCATTCAGAGGCCTGAAATATTGTAAAAGTTATGAGTACATTCCAATAGAATTAACAACACCAATTACATTACCACATATTGGTCAATATCAGAAAAAAGTAGGCTATGCTTTTTTTAGTCCTTTTAAGTGGTGAAAGCACACCATACTGTATGAACCACCATACGAGTTTAATCTTCCTTCTTACAATCTCTTCTCCTGAATTCACCATTTCGAATACTACTTGATCCTCTCCTGGGTCCTTACAATTCTTCATTTTCTTCATAGCGTGTTCCATTTCATTCTCTAGGATTGGTGATACTTCCTCTGCTTCTGTTGGCATGATGTTCTGGGCTGCGTTGTAGTAGAGATTTTCGTAGAATTCGGCATTTCTCTCAAAAATCCTCTCCCTGTTGGAGAAAATGGTTCTACCTTGTTCTATAAGTGACGTTATCAAAATCTTACATTCTTCTCTACTGTTAGTAACTTTCTTGACGCCTCCTCCACTCTCAATTGCTTTCTTGGCTCTCCTTGTATTGTGTTTTCTGATATCTTTTCTCATTAGTTTTCTGATAGCTTAGCATAACTCGCTGTACTCAATCCCCTCCTTTATCGTCTTGTCGCTTTCAACCATCTGCCTCCTCTTCTGCAATAGCTCTTTAGTTTTTGGATTTAGCTTTTCACTTCTACGTCTTACATCTTTCCCTGCTGTCTCCTTTCCAGTGCGCACTGCAGAATGGCTTCCGTGATTTTTCCTGCAATCTCTTACATATCTCCTTTTGTTATCAGTATCTCAAAGCGATTATGAAACTTCAGCTGAATTTCTTCGGTCTTGCTCAATAAAGACTTGAGGTTGACTTTGAGCTTTCCGGTTTTCACCATTTTGTTTTTCCCAATCTTACATTAAGTTTGATCCTACTGCGAACCATTCTATGGTCGTTTCCAACGTTCACTTTCTAAATGGTATCGACATTTCGTACAAAATTTCTATTGCTCTTGATGTTGTCAATCTCATTTTTCACCAATTAATTGAGACTTTTCCAGGTCCATTTGTGGTTCTTCTGAAAAAATGTTCTCGATTCTCAGATTCTTGGACCCTGCAAATTGCACTAGACTAGTTCCTCTTTCGTTTTGATCACCAAAGCCATAGGATCCAACTGTTCCTCCGTCACCTTTTTGCTGCTGTCCAAACTTCGCATTGAAGTCACCCATAATTATCTGATTGTAACTTTTGTTCTTTTCCATCATCCCAGCTACCTTATCGTATAGCTCCTCAACCTCTCCGTCATCGTAGCTCGCTGTGGGCACAGACACTTGGACAAGTTACAGATAGCAGTTTCTATTTATTCTTAGTGAAAATGATGCCAAAAAGTGATGCCACTCTATCCCTCGTTTCTTCATATTCCATGACACTGTCCTTAAGCTTCTTTTTTTCACCAAGAAACCGACTTCCTGTATGAACTCCTCTCTTTTTTGTGTGTACAGTACATGTCCACTTTGCAGCTCTTTGAGTTGTCGCCTTTTCTTTTCGTCTCTGCTATTCCGATGATGTCCCACTTGAAACTTTCCTTTTCCAATTCATGTTTTAATTCTTCTTCCTTTTCCTGACTTTTCAGTGTACGCAGATTGTAAGTACATATGTGAAAATGAACTCGAGGATTCATAGCACCTGTCTTACAGCTGCTGGGCACTAAGGGCCATCTCGGATTACGCTTCGTCGTGATGTGGGGGTGAACCTTAACTCTCTGCGCTGGTTCAGTGCGCGTTGACGAGTTGACAAGGACAGTACATGTTGCCATACGCATAATGTTCTGCCACTAATCTTCCTGCTTGATGCTGGAATAGACACATACTTAGGGTTAGTAGGCTAATAGAGTACGCGACACCAGCCTCCCATGATGTCTCTCCTAGACTAAAGGAGGCTATAACCTCGCAACCATAAAAAAGTTAATATAAAATTAATATGAAACTAATATGAAATTATAAATAGATTAATAAATAATATAAATTTAATATAAAATGTATGTACTCTATAATATATGATTAATCGTCGAATTTTTTATAAATATTTGAAAGATACTTTTCATATCACCAAAGAGCTATAACTAAAAACTGGTGATCATATATCTAAAAATGCTATGATACATTAATTATTGGTATACCCTATATTAGATGAAGTAAAAACGATTGATTTAATTTTGATAGAATACGATCGAGAGATTGGTTTAATTGGTCCAGGAGATAGTTGTCTAACTCATGTATTAGAAAGGCTATTTGAAAGCAAAAGATGTTGCCATGTTAATTTTGCTTTTCATGATGCTTATGGTAAATTTTCTGCAAGTACCATATGGATCGTGGAAATTGTTAGATTTTGCCTCAAGAATATACTCCAAAGTATTTGAAGTCATTACCATTATTAGGTCACATATCAGGTTCCGTTTGACAACTTAACTATAACAACTATTAATATTTTTACTTTTTAAAAATTGTCCCAATTTAGGCTGTTTTTTAATAAGAGTATTTTCCTATTTACTCACTGGAGTATTCTTATAAGGTAAATTAAGCATTTTGTATAATTCTCTTTCAATGTACTCTAAATTAATCATCCTTTTACGATAATCTGATAGTTGTTGAAGTATTTGTTTGGTCTCTTCAAATATTTTCAGCATCTATCTCTATGATATGAGTCACATTGAATATTATGGTTTAAATTGATTTTAAAAATTAAATTCGAAATATAATACTGACGCTGGTAGATTGACTTTTTTAAAAATATAGATATATTTTCGTAGTAATCAATATATTCACCAACGTATTTGTATCCGTGAAGTGAAGCACAATTAACACAAATAACCATACTATCATCATTAATTACACTGGACAACGAATTTTTTACTTTTTGAATGTTGTCTGGATTTCTACAACTGATTTAGGGTATTTTTGCACTGCTGAATTAGGAAATGACATCCTTTTCTCTCCATCAGGTCAGGTTTTTATGCTGAGTTGATTACAAAAAAATCAGATCTTGTGACAAAATTGATTACATTTTTGTGGCATTATCAGCTTTTTTTGTCAACAGATATCATCCTAAATATGTTTTTAAGAGAAAAAAATGTTTTTCCAACAACATATATTGTTTACCTGATAGAAACATCAATTATTGTAAACTGAATGGTGGGTATTGCTAAGGGTAAGTACACGTAAATTGCATGTTGCTTCATCATTTTTCAAATTTTAGGGCTTGAACTTCCGTTTCTTTAAACTCCTGGAATGCTCAGCGGCAGGGAAGTCTCTCTTCAGAGTCCAACAATAGTCAGCCATCATGCGTACCAGCGACCCTGATATCTGGTCTCCATCTCTTTTATGTCCTGATGGAATCTCTCCCCCTACTCGTAACTCATTGAACCCAGGTTTTCAGGAAACCGGTCCATATGTGAAAATAGGTAGTGTATCTTGACGCTCATGTTGCATCCCAGGTTTCTGAAAAGCCGTCAGCAGGTTGTTGACATGTTCTGCGTAGTTTCTGCCATTATTGTTGCCAAGAAAGTTCCTCACTACCAGAATAAATGCCTTCCACGCTTCCAGTTTCACTTCATTCATACAGTTTTCGAACTCTATTTTCTCCAGCACATACTTCACTGCTTCATACTTCTCCTTCAGTGTAGTCGAGTGAGCCAGGGTTATAGAGGCAAACTGGTTGCCGTTGTGTAGCAGAATACAATTCAGTGATCGCTTGCTACTGTCAAGGAACAGTCTCCAATCTTTGGGTTTTTACTGTGGCCCGTTACGGTCGCGAACTAGATCATTCAACTCTGGAAAATGGATGTGGAGCATCATCTTCAAGAACCATTTCTTCTTCTACATCATGTCCTTCAACACTGGAGGCATCTTCGTTACTAATGTCAGGAAGTTCTCCGAAGATAGTCACTACAATTTCATTACAATGAGCTACAGGACGACGTGCTGATTGAAGATCTTTCTGTTGATCCCAGTCACATCAACAGCACAGACGTAGCAGTCAGTAACATGGTTTGTCGGCTCCCTCCAAAGTTCAGACTCCTCTTGCCATTGGTCCACCCACGTAGAGTCTCGGCGCATGCCTTGCACACCATGTGTGGCGCCCAAGCTTTACCCTGGTCACCAAGTTTAATATCAAAATAAGCATGGTAAGCACGCCTTATGAAACTTATGACTGGCTTCCTATTAGGAGCAATGGGGTATTCTCCACATATGCAGCAGAACACATCAAGCTTATGTCTGCACGATCTTCTGGCCGAGACCAGGTTATTCACCTGCAAAACAAAAATAGGTACAAATTAGTCATAAGTTGGCGCATGTAGGTATTGAACATTCTTCGGAGTTCATTATTTCAAGAAATACAACTTTTTTGTATCACATTATCACAAAATTACAACCAGCGGCTTCACATTTAGTTGCCACTTCCACTGTACACAACCACCCCCAGCCCACTGCGTTCCGTATTTGGCGCCACGAGCACAACAAAGCAAATATTTCACAACACACATGAAGCTAAAATACCCATACATGCGCGGGTGAAATTTCCTATACACTTCGTGTGGCGGCTGCCCCATTAACTTAGTTTTGATCCATCAATTCATGCTTTGCTGCAAAAATTTTCATAATGTTTACTAATATTATTGCATTGTCATGACTATAAAGAGCTCTTGAATACAAAGAAAGATTAAACATGACTGAACTTACCTACAAGTCATAAAATGAAAAAATAAGCTAATCATACAGAAAATTCAATCCTCTCTTATTAAACAGTAGTAACTTACATAGCGTCACAGCCTTTTTATTGAATATGTTGTAAAAATGAAATATGAGAAAATCATCTTATTAGCAGTCAGAAATTCACAATACCGTAACATATTCTTTAAACCAATTGTTTAAAAGCTTAAATATATGTCTTCATAACATAAGATGATATGTACCATAATTTAGAAACATAAAGAATAAATGTTTAAAATCAGATGAAAACAAAATATGATTAATATTACATTATACTACTGCATGATAAGTAGTATCGTAGTTAAGGGGTTAGAGAGCTTGTTTTTATTAAAAATATATAAAAATATTCTCAAATCTTCAACTACTATACTACTTTTGTTCATTAACTTAGTTTTCTACAAGTTTAGAACGAAAACTAGGTAATACATTAGGGTTTGGTCATGAGTCACTTTAGCTCAAGAAACCAAAATAATGAAGACTATTTGTTAAGCTTTATATATAAATATATATGTATGCTTTACATAGTAATTAAATTGTTCACTCATTTAATTGCTACGACTTACAATGGTTGGATGATTGATAGATGTGGGGTTAAAAATGTTCCCTATTTGAGGAATAGCATAAATCAGGAAAATGGAACGATCACAGAAAAGATTTTCCATAAGTAACTCATAATGAAAAGTGATAAGGCTCAGAAGAAATATGAACACATTGATTCAATTTCTCTCCTTAACACAGGGCAACTAAAAGTTTTACGTACTTAACAACCATCAGGCACATACGATATGATTATATTTAGGACAATTCCACTAGAACATCTATATAATGCGAATATATATATACGAGTAATTGTAAATTTTAGCATAGATAGTGCTCAATGTTTCAAGAGCCATAGTAGTTTTTTATTTAAGGCAAAATCAAAGCAAATAGGCAAAATTGTGCTATGGGTTTTGTTTCAAATCATATATATATATACATCACTGCCAAACCTGAAGTCCCTTTGAAGGGCACCGTCTAAGCCCCAGTTATTGGGGAAAAAGTGACGGCAAAACCAATTATATATATATATATATATATATATATATGTGTGTGTGTGTGTGTGTGTTTATACAAGTTCTTTTCGCATTTGAAAACTTAGAACCAGTTTAGTATCATCAGATTTTACTACTGTTTTAATCTTCTAATTGTTTGTACAGTTTACGCCTATAATACGGTAATAAAGTTGCTTTGTGTGCCTATAAGTAACGGTGTAACCATTTAAAGTTTAACAAACCATCTTTTCCTACCAATTCTAAGTATGAAATTTTTAATTTGTAGATTGATTTCGTAAGGGCCACTGTAGTATTTGCTGTTGCTACACAAGGACACCCGCGAGAACCAAATATATGGGTATCTGGATTCTCTTTGGCTTTTAAAACAATACACACAAACAGCTTTGAGTTTTACCAGGAAAATTGGCAACCGAAGGTAAATGTAAGGTGAAAAGATAAAAATAGATGCTTTACCAGTTAATAGAATTATTTTAGGCATTGTTTTCCTACACTATGTATTTTTGTAGGATATAGTTATAAGATAAAACTATATTTTCAGGTTATAGCTATAATTTTTTATAGATATTAGGATTTATGTACAGTACTGTTTTGAGATCTTTTGGCTTGCTTTCAATTTTTACTATAGTTTTTAGAGAGGTAAAATTTATCTCAATTTGCCCCTTCCCAGCTACATAACTCGGTCTGAACATTAATAATGATCCCCAAGATTTCCTTCTTTTCAATTTTCTGTTAGTTTTATTACACTATTTTCAGATTACTTGCTAAGACTGCTTTTTCGCCTCAAAAATAGAAGAAGGTAGGCGAACGGTTCTGTTATATGTCACTACAGGAAACTATGTTACACACAAAAAAGTTTTACATTTTGTATGCCCATTTATTATTACTTTAATGTCAATAGGAGATATAAATGGGAATAACTTATCATGGTATATGTTGTGGGTATTATCAGGGTATTTATAATGCGCAATGCAATACACGGTTGATATATGTGAAGTTTCTGTTACAGGACGTTTTTAGTTCAGATGTAGTAAAGTTCCTCTTTTGATGTTACATTTGAACTATCATTGGTATATTTGATTATCGAAAAGGGAAACAACCAATACCTACTAAACTCGTAAAAATAGTTGAAAGAAAATGGTAAGCCGTTATGCTTATAAATAATCAAGGAACATCTGTTTATCTTTCGTCAATCAACACACACACAAACACTCACACATATATATGTATATGTAAATATATACACTAACATACTTAAAAAATTATGAGATACGTAAGGCAGATATAAACATATATGTACATATTATATATATATAGTGGATGACAAAAAAATCAACAAAACTTAGTTTAGAACTGTCAGATTCTGAAACTGACAGTTCTAAACTAAGTTTTGTTGATTTTTTTTGTCGTCCACCATATGATAGCTCTAATATTCTTATATTATTGAGCACTGTCGATAGCTAATAATTACTTCGATACTGGTATAAATATATATATATATATATATATATATATATATATAAATGAAGCATTACAATAACAGATTTTATTGTTTCCATGTAGTTTACAGTTTTGTTTTTTAATTGACGAGGTTTCATCTTAAAACCACTGTACTATAACAACCACAACAAATTTTCCAGTAAAGATTATCAAAAGCGTCACTTCTGTCTTTATATACAAAAATCTTGTCTATTCTTCTGTTCATTAATCAAATCAAATCTGAAGATAATGTAAAAGAGCACTTCCTTCTCTCACCTTTCTTTGTTGCAGGTGTTTCTAGCTAACAACGATTCACATACAATCAAGTTGAGCAACTTGACAAATCCAACTACTGCCATTGGCATTCGCTTTGTCATCGTTGAACAGAAAGGAAAGGATGCTTGCATGAGGGTTGAGATATATGGCTGCATTCTCAATTAAGGTATATATGGAGTTAAAGATATCAAATCCCTGCAAGAACACTGGTCTATATAACTTTAGTCACACTGTAGTATTATAATAAGGGAAGAATGTTGATGATGAACTATTTATATTTACCACTGAAAATACCATTTGCAATTGAGAATATGTAGGCAAATGAGATAATGTAAAATGTTTCTTACAACATAGCTTTTAGTTTACCATAGTGTCCTAATAACTCTATCTGTCAAATTGCCTGCAATGTGACGTTAAAATTGTACTTTACTTCAGCTGTTGTTAGTACTGTAAAGTGGAAAATAAAGTATACTTGTGTGTGTATGTCTTAATTCTTGGCTCAATTTTGACATTTTTCTACATAGAGGTCCTAAACTTATCTTACTTTATAGTTTCCTTGCTGTATTACTTGAATAAAGATCTAACAAAATTCAAGTGACTTGGGGAACTCAAGGAAAGTGGTCACTCTGCTCAGAATCAGCGCAAAACTCAGAACCGTTTCCTGACACAGAGAAAGGAAAACAAACTAACACAGGGTGTTCATAAAAAGTTAAACCATTTTGATCTCAGCACCCAAAACTCTATTGCCTACCAATGTTCACAAAAACGGTTTCTTTCAGTCCTATTTTATCAATGATTGAGTTTTCCAATCACCAGCTGGCAAAATGACTTCAACTTGTCCTTCAACCAATGCTAGAAAAATAATTCACTTTGTGTTTTGAGGGCTTTGTTACATTACTAGTAAAATTTAAAAGTGCTAGAGAGATACAAAAAATTATGTGGTATATTTCTTTGATATCAAAGGTCTATTTACTAACAGTCCTTTAGATGAGGTCACTAAAAGCTCCTCTGAAGTGCTGTCCCACGAAAACATTGAGCCATACCCTATCCCAGAAGATTATTGTGTAGAGTAATATAAGTTAGCGATCAAACCAGAAAAATTTAGCTCTCAAATTATTACTTTCAAACACTTTGACGGTGTAGATATAAGATTGCCACAGGGACTTATCCGAATCTTCCCAAAGTGTAGATATTCTAATGCATTGTGGATTCACCTTTGTCATATTTAAAAATGAACAAGATAGCACTACGTTTTTGATTAATCTTAACAATCTTCATCCATCCTAAGTGTTTACTGCAGACAAGAACAGGATGATTGTTTACCATTTCTAGATGTCTTACAGGAAAAAACTGCCACCTCTTCCCATTCCAGTTTTCTTTAAAGCCAGACCTTACCTGACAATACTTGTGCTGGGAATCAATTACTTCCACACAGTTTCAAATTAAACTCATAAAAGGCTTTAGTTCGTGCGTTTGTCCTTATTTGCTTTTCTGACCATTTGTGAAGAAAAATAGATAAAACTAAGCAACTTCTGTTGAATAATAGTAGCGCTAACGATGAATTAGACAGAGTTATTCGGTGTAAATCACATAGTATTAAAAAATCCTGCTTAACATCATCCCAAAAGAGTCCTATGTACGTCAAACTACACTGGATATAACTAGATTTCCGTTAAATTCGAAAATAAAGTTATTGGATTTATACTACTGCATCCAAAGTAATTTTCACTTTGCGAACTATACTTTCTTTATCTACAAAGAATGTCTTGCCTGCAACGCATTAAGATAGGCTTAGCTACAAATTTAAACGCCGCTGTGATGCCAGGTACGTACGCTGTGCATTTTTAGGATTGACTGAAAGAATAAACATATGCCAAGCCGTTACAGTTAAAAATTTTATGTTAATCGAATTCAGTCAAAAAGGCATCTTAAGAGTACACAAAATTGTTAATTGTTTTTCGGCCACAACTCAGCGTCTATTGCTAAACTGTAAATGCAGTAAAAATTTTGAGCTAGAGCAGTTCGAAGTAATTAGTAGAATCAGTTCTGCTTATCACTAAGTAGCATTTGAGGCAGATCTTATTCTTTCATCATCTCCATTTTGTAGACAAAAAGAATGTGTATGGGCTTCACCTTTTTTAGACAGCCAATCACAAAAGTCATGGGCTTTCATTGATCCATTTTGTTTTCTTTAGCCAATGACAAAAATTGGCGGGCATTCTCTACCCTGTCCTAACTTTACGTACTGACAGAAACTTAATAATCTGAGTGGTAGGAAAATAGCTTTTGACCAAAATGTACCTGATTTTGTTATTTCGATAGTCACGTTTTGTACCACAATTCGTTCTTTAACACCACAATTACAAAGTAATATATCAGTCATATGAAACAATCAAGATAACTTAAGCAAAGCACTGCAGGTTAACTCTGTTTGATATTACTTAAAGCTAAAGCGATTTTAATGGGCAATGTTAAAATATTGCTTTACTACCTATTTATTGATATTTACTTGATTTCTGCTTATCATACTTTGATAAGTCAGGCAGCTGCCTGCCCTGCTTTTTTTATTCGACCAGGTAAGTTAATTCCACTGTTGCCTTCCAGCAGAGGTAAAAAAGAATGGATTGACAAACATAATTAGTTTTAAACAGGCTCAGGAAAAGCCGTAGCAGGCATGTTGTCAGTGTATAGCCTGTATAATTTATATCAGGGTAAAATTTTTTTTAATATTTCGATGATTTGTGCAAGAACAATCGAAAGTCACAAAATTTATAAAAATTATTGAAGTTTAAATGAATTTGTACTGACGTTTACTACACTTATTAGATTTTTTCTGACCAACATTAAGTTAGAGACCCAACTGTTTTCCACTCAAGAAGAAAATTAATTTGCAATTAACAACCAACCGTATGAGCAGAGGTGCTTGCCATTTATTCCATTTTGTTTTGAGATAACGAAAGATACAGAAGTATTAATTCTACTTTGCTAAGAGATCATTTAAAAATTTTAAATATTCTTACATTTTTATCTTCTTGTTACTTCTGAGAAGCGGACAACTTCTTACGGTTGGGTTGAGTTGTTAGACATACCGAAAATGATTATGACACCTGTCTTATCAATATAACACCTGCAGAATTTAAATCATAAAGACTGTGCTGTTTTTCTCAATTTTTGCCACAAATCCATGAATGTGTAACCACCTATATGTAAATAAATCCATTGTGACTTTACTACACATAATGAATTAGCTGCAATTAGCATTTGCTGTGGTCTACAGCTTTCTTCTCTAAGAAGAAATGAATCTGAGGTCGATAACTAAAAGTACACGCAGGTATTCTTGACATTTATTCCATTTCATTTGGGCGTAGTTGTGGATACAGAAGTATTAATTTTGCTTTCATAAGAATGTTGTTATTTCAAATTCTTTTTCTGGTACTTCTTGATGTGAAAATTTTGGGAGCAGTTTTAAATAATATTCTTAGACGGAATTGCTTTCAATATGCCAAATTCTACGAAAGAGGATATAATATTCAATCAAATAGTACAGTTTTACAACAAACAAGTGTTTCGGATAAAAATGATTGCTTAAAGGAATGCATCACTAACACTCGATGCAATGCAGTAAATTTGGAGATGAAAACAGGTCGATGTCTTTTATTGTCAAATGATTCCTCGATGGCTTTTTTTTATCACTTAAAAGGATGGAAATATTTCGAGGCACGACCAATGCAGGATAGGGTAATTTTGAATTAAGCATGACTTAATATAATAGCTTAAATATATAATTAAAACTAGATATGTACTTTACTAATTATACTAAGGCAGTACAATTAGAACTTTTGGGGGGTCACAAATACTTTATCTGTACGTAGTTGTCCTGTAATACAAGAGCAAGGAAAATTCCAATCCGTATTAACTTTATCCTAAATTTTGTATTAAGAGAAAGAGTAACATAAATTGTCGCAATATAGACAGTTCATTGTTATTTAAACTTATAATAAAAACTCTTCCACCTTATTGGCCTTTCCCTATATTAAAGATCTCTTAGAGTAAAAGGACTTTATAGGCACCATAACGTTTTTCTTTATGTAGACTGGTGAGTAGACCCAAGAAAATTCAAACCCTTACCTGCATACATTTTGTATGAACATATATTTAAGTATAAATTGGTACAAGTAAAATTATGGTAAAATCATCACTATGATTGCATGATTTATCTACATCCATCAGTAAAGTTAGAGAAACAGAGAGAGCGGGGGGGATAGATAGATGGACATTGCATCGATAGATTATATTCATTTAAATATATTATATAAATTATATGTTATATATATTATATATGCATTTATATACATTTATATAGCATTTAAGATCTTAACTCAAAGGAAGAGAGATGGTTAGTATTTCTTCCAACTACACATTTCAAGTAAATTTTTTTGGAACATCCTAATAATTTTTTTTCGAATTCTTTAAGTTCTTCAATCGGGAGTGGGGATTTTTTGTCGACCTAAATCCATATGTGTTTCCTGGTGGTGAGGTCGTTTCTAGGTTTAGAAAGATAAAAGATTTCCAGCGCATCCTACGAAGAAATTGCTCTATTTTTTCGATAAGCCGTTGTAGGTATTCGTTTTGTGATGGTAGAGAAGTATTCTTAGTTGAGTAGTCGATATTAAATCTTTCTATACTGGGGTACCGTAGAGGGCTCAACAAGTATAACGT
Source organism: Morbakka virulenta (assembly GCA_003991215.1). Taxonomy (NCBI): domain Eukaryota; kingdom Metazoa; phylum Cnidaria; class Cubozoa; order Carybdeida; family Carukiidae; genus Morbakka; species Morbakka virulenta. Next base: position 1,035,054 of record RDPX01000059.1, on the reverse strand, counting down.
TGGAGCGAATCATAGTGCTTTCGATTCGGTTAACCGTATTAGAGTGCTCGATATATAAATGCAGAGCATAGTAAAAGAGATATAATAAGTTGGAAAGAATAAAAAAACTACACTGTCCATCTCGACAAGCCTGTTTCGTGATTTTACTCACTCGTCGGGAAATGTACAAATAAAAATATTCCAGTAGCTTTTTATATATCTTATTCACAACTGGTGTTGGTACACTTAAGTGCTCATTAACAAAAGTTTTTTTCTATAACGGCAAGAAGATACAAGTTCGTTTCTTTTGTTTAAAGTGGCTAAATGTAGGCGGTAAATGATTAGGAATTTTTCTTTGATGCAGAGGTTGCATCTTTTGTTTGTGTTATTGTAGGGTCGGTTTTTTGAAAGGATTCTCCAAGACATTGTATGGTCTATATTTCCGTCTTTTGACGTCCAGATGCACTTGCTGAGTTCCGTCGAGTTTCTGTATTTTTTGTGTCGAAAAGATGCGATATGACTTCTGTATCTGGTTTTGAATTCGTTTTCCGTGAGTCCTATGTATGTCTCAGTGGTGTTGTTGTCTTTGCATGTTACGATTGCTTGGTAGACAACCGATTTTTGTAGACAGTTGCCGTTAAGTGGGCATGTTGTTTTGTCGGCAGTTGCATGTTTTTTCGTTCTTAGTACTGTTTGTAACGGTGTCGTTTGGCTTTTATGTGTTAAGAATGCGCTTGTTGTGGATGTAGATGATTTGTTTTGTGTTGTTCATACAGCTGTAACTAATTTTGATGTTGTTTCGGTTAAAGATTTTGCGTAGTATGTGGTCTTTAGGGAAGTGTTTGTCGATTAGGGTGATGAATCTGTGTCCGATACTGGTGCTGACATTTTTGCTGTATGGCGGGTTGTACCAAAGTATATTGTTTCGTTTTCTGTTTGTACGTCTGGTATTCGGGGTCGGTTCGTAGTGCAGTTTGTATTTGTATCCACTGTCGTCTAGTGCTTTTTGGTATGGAGGTGCTGCTTGTTTGAAAGATGCTTTGTCGGATGAAAGTAATGAGAGTCGTCTGTTGATGCCGTCTGGTATGTTTTTAGTAGTTACTGGTGGGTGGTTGCTTTCTCGATGAACGTACTGGAGTGTAGTGTCATGTTTCATAAAGGGTTTGTAGGTTCCATTGTGCAGGTTGAGGGTGACGTCGAGGAAGTTGATGGTCTGTTTGTTTGCCTCTATTGTAATGCGTAGTCCGTTGTCGTGAAATGTACGGCATATTTCTTTTTTGATAATTTCTGTCTGTCTTGGGGTTGCGCTCGTAATGGCAAGTCCGTCATCACGGTATAGTCCTATGTTGATGTCCAGGTGTTGTAGTTGTGAAAGTAGGAAGCTTCCGACTAGTTCGCATGTTTCGGCGCCGTCGTAACTTCCCATGGTAACGTCAAATGTGTTGTCTCCCTTCTTTTGCCATGGTTGTCCGTTGTATGTTAGGGTTGAGCTTTTGGCGTGGGTGATGATATGTTTTTCTTCATCTGTGATGTTGTCGTAAGTCGAGGCGAATTTAAGGGCTTTGTTGAGTAGACTCTGGCTAATTGATGGGTAAAAGTCAATGACGTCGAAGATAATGAAGTTGTGATCTGGTTTGTTTTTAATCGTTTTGAACCAAGTAATGACAGATGAAGTGTTTTTCCATTGGTTGAGGTTGGTTACGGTAATGATTTTGTTGTTGATCCTGTCGAGAATACTTTTGCTAATTTTTCCTATTTCGCTTTTGGTTGGGTTGATTAGTCTGCAGGTGGGGCGATTGATAAAGTTTGGTTTGTGGTCTTTTAGTGTGATGAAGGCTTCTTTGTTGGCTGTGGCGTCTACTCTGTCGTCAATTCCAAGTCTTGAAGCAATGTGTTTATTTTCGTTATGGATGTCTTGTGTGGTGCAGGTTGCGCTTTCTTGTAGGATTTAGTTATATTTTGTTTCAGTAGGTTGTTGTATGTTGATGGTTCCAGTTTGTAAAAGTTCGTTGCTTTGTCTGCGGCGATTAATAACTTGCTTTCGCGTTTAATCCGTGTGGTGTCGTCCTTAAGTCTACTTAAAAATAAATTGTTTATTTCCTTAAATTTGATGGTTTGGATCATCCTAAGTAGGTCCTTTTCGAATTCCTTGAGTTCTTCAATCGGGGGTGGGTTTTTTGTCGACCTAAATCCATATGTATTTCCTTGTGGTGAGATTGTTTCCGGGTTTAGAAAAAAATAAGCTTTCCAACGCATCCTACGAAGAAACTGCTCTGTTTTTTCGATAAGCCTTTGTAGGTATTCGTTTTGTGATGGTAGAGGAATATTCTTAGTTGAGTAGTCCATATTAAATCTTTCCATACTGGGTTGACGTAGAGTGCTCAACAAGTATAACTTTGGAGCGAATTATGGTACATTCGATTCGGTTAACCGTACTAGAGTGCTCGATACATAAATGCAGAGCGTAATAATAATATAATAATAATAATAATAATAATAATAATATAATAATAATAAAATAATAATATAATAATAATATTATTATATATGATTATATATGTAGCTTGAGTATATATATATATATATATATATATATATATATATATATATATATATATATATATATATATATATATATATATATATATATATATATATGTATATTTACCAGTATCGAAGTAATTATTAGTTATCGACAGTGCTCAATAATATAAGAATATTAGAGCTATCATATGGTGGACGACATAAAAGATCAACAAAACTTAGTTTAGAACTGTCAGTTTCATGTTTTCACAATCGTCAGCTAAACAAAATGAATATATTTCTCTAGCGTATCTAGTTATATTCAGAACAAATTATAAAGATATCAAATTACCCTCATGGGATTGACATAATTGGTATAATTGAACATGCAGTAATAAAAGGATTTTTAATTGCTTTATCACACCTAGTCCTTTGATTTATAATTAGCTAACAGGAATTTATTTAAGTGACTACATTTTGCAATGATTTCACAACCATTGTTCAACAGTTCTTCTTTGTTTGCGTAATTAAGGATCTCGAACTTTTCCCGTAAACAAAGATTACACTTTTTCGATTTGTCTGTATAGTGTTGCGCGTGATTGATGACTGACCATTTCATGGTGGGAGTGATGCTCTTTTCTTTCAGGTCCCATACGTACGATGAAAGGGTTGTGATGTTTCTGTACTTCTTATTTCTTAGCGATTGCTCATGTCCGTTATATCTTGTCTTGAAAGCTTTTTCGGTCAATCCAATATAAACCTTCTTCTGGACTTCCGGCGCACTAACTTCGCATTTATATATGATTGATATTTCTCTACAGTCACCGTCGAAAGAGCATTCATCTTTTTTCTTGAAGTTACATGGTAACTTCGCTGATAGATTAGGCGATGCTATCTTTTTATTGTGGGAGTTGATGATTTTCCTAATATTATTAGTGCAGCTGTAGCTCACTTTCGTGTTGTTGCGGTTGAAAAGCTTGTGTAGACGGCTTGATGGCGATGGATTACCCATGAGGGTAATTTGATATCTTTTGTAATTTGTTCTAGTTTTAACTAGATAGACTAGAGAAATATATTCATTTTGTTTAGCTGACGATTGTGAAAACATGAAACTGACAGTTCTAAACTAAGTTTTGTTGATTTTTTTGTCGTTAACTATATGTATATATGTGCAGATTGAGTATATATATATAAAGCTTTCGATTCGGTTATCCGTATTAAAGTGCTCAATACATAAATGCAGAGCGTAATATAAGATATGATAAGTTGGAAAGAATCAAAAAACTACACAGTCCATTTCGACAAGCCTGTTTCGTGATTTTATTCACTCTTCAGAAAATGTAAAACTAAAAATTTTAGTTTTACATTTTCTGAAGAGTGAATAAAATCACGAAACAGGCTTGTCGAAATGGACTGTGTAGTTTTTTGATTCTTTCCAACTTATCATATCTTATATATATATATAACCTGTTGTTAGCGTGATGCAATGCTCACTGCGCATTCGTGGTTTGAGCACTCTGACAGGATCCCACAATAACTATTTAAGCTGTGTTTGCTCCGGCAATATGGCCAGAGAGTTATGTCTCAGAAGCTCTGTGCTGCACTGATGAGGCCACAAAGGGCGAAACAGTACTGTCTGCAGATTGAGTATATATATATTTAGTACATAATGAGTTCCGTCGAGTTTCTGTATTTAGTAAATAATACAGAAACTTGACGGAACTCAGCAAGTNAGGAAATGTAAAACTAAAGAGTTTTAGTTTTAGATTGCCTGAAGAGTGAATAAAATCACGAAACAGGCTTGTCGAAATGGACTGTGTAGTTTTTTGATTCTTTCCAACTTATCATATCTTATATATATATATGCTAATACCAAGTTAGAGAAAAACAGGGTAAATGTAATGCATAATAAACATTAAGCGTATGGTACCTTTTTTCTTGACCACAAATATGCACAAAAAAGTTTTCTTCCAGACAAACTGAAGAAAAGAGTTTCTTGTCATATGGAAATATATTTGTATTTATTCCAAAGAGTAGGAAATATAGTGCATAATATAATAGTTAATACGTACGGTTATGAAAATGCAGAAAATTTAACAATAATCTTTAACAGATATGCAGTGTCAAATAAATAGATATTTCCTATAAAGTTTTTAATACATTCTATATGAATAGGACTCGGAATTTTAGTTTTAAGTAGGGAGAAAGAGCTAAAAGCTCTCTTTATACTAAAACCTGTACTAAAATTTTACATAATATGTGAAAAGGAACTATGAGTCACTTTCACAGCTAGGTTTCTCTATATATATTTGATTAATTGAGGTATCGAAAGAACTTCCTTTCTAAAATGTCTTACTTTACTCTCGCTCCATATATATATATATATATATATATATATATATATATATATATATATATATTTATATAAGTCTAATATTCAAAATAATATGCCCATTGCTGTATTTGTGTTTAAACTAACTGCTACTTCTAGTTCATGCTTTTCATTTATATGACTGCTATTTTTGTTGTTAAAAATTATTACCCGGTCATTTCCATTCTGAGGCACCTAAGTTATCTATTTGAAGCATACAAAAATTAATAATTATTATCTAGGGATTAATGATTGTTGGAATAAATTTTAATGTTTATTCCAAAATTTCCTATTATGCAATTTTTCACCTTTTGGAAGTTGGTATCAATTTTTAGATTGGCATTAAAAACAAAGATATATGTTGTATTAATGTTGGTAGTATTTTCTTTGTTCTATCAAAAAAAGCTGTCAACATCAAATGTTAAGGAAAAATTGGGTAGTAATGCAAGAAAATATACTTAGTCTTCATAACGAACACTTTTTACCATGCTAACATATTAACTTTTTTGTAGATTGGACCACACTGCAAAGCCAAATCAGAAAATCCATGCTACCCTTGTCGTTGTTTTACTTCGTGCAATGGAAGTTTTGAGTGTGACTGTGAAAATGGTAAGAAACAATTTATGCCTTTACAATTTTGCTTCCACTGTCCAAAAGTGAGTATCTTCACAATAAAATGCCCCTATTTTACAGGTTGCATTTTCTTCTGGACTCTAACATTATAAAGACATTATATCCTTTTGTGGATAAATGAAAATGCTATAAAACTATTTAAACATAAACTATTTTATATCTAACTTCTTTACAGTGAAGTTAATCTAAAAGTACTTTCAAACAAAACAGGGATGAAAATAAATAAATAAATATATATATAATTCAAATGTCGCCTTGATGCAATAACAAATGATCTAATTGATTATATTGGTCAACAAGTATTTTTCATCAAGCAATTGGTAAAGTGTGGTTAGTGTAGTTTTTCATGCAGATTTCCAATTTGCAAACAGTTTATTTGTCATCATGTACAGTTTTGAAGGTGAGGTGATTAATTGGCTTAAATTATCTGTTACATTGAAGTTCTAATCAATTATGTATAGGCATATCCTCCTTTTATAATACGAAAATAAACCTTTAAATAATCTAAAGTACTCATTGAAGCATACTTCAGATGACATAGTTCGTCATCTTAAGCTAACCAAACTGACGAAATGGCTATTTCATTATCTCAAATTCAGTGTATACATATATAGCCATATGTATCAATTTTCTCACTTGTTTTCGAGTGTTAACAATGTCAAAACAGTGTAGAAATCATCCTGGTGTATTTTGTTATGTCCATGGACAATTTTTTGTGAAAGCTCATAAGGATGCAAAAACACGAGAGATCAAGAAAATGGATATGCTGTACTTCGAGTACCCAGTTGGGAATCAGGACAAGTTATAGGCGCTACATGCTATCTGCTCACCTTGCTTAAATGGCTCAAGCAACTGGCACAATAAGAGAAAAACGTCCATGCCTTTTCCTATTCCCATGATATGGAGGGAACCAAAAGACCATTTGACTGACTGTAATTTTTGAAAAATTGTGTCATAGGATTTTCGACAAAGAATAACCAAAAAACGATGTATCCAAATTTGAATTCTGCAATGAGATTTGGCCCTCACAATGAAAGTGTGCCGATTTCAGTTCCTCCAGATGATAGCACAGAAACATTAGCTGATGATCCTGACAGTCAAAATAGCGTTATCAAAGAAGATTACGTAGCTAATGACAGTGCCTTTCAAGCTCATAAATTTTCCCAAGCTGAACTGAGTGAACTTGTAAAAGACTTACTCTTCTCATAAAAGAAATCTGAGTTGTTAGAATCAAGCCTGAAGGAGGAGAACATGGTAGAGCAGGGTGTTTGTTTAATTTACTTTAGGCAGAGAAATGGGGTTCTACAAATGTGGTTTTCTGTTTTTGATCTGTTTACCACAATCATAATCCTGCAGAATGGCTCATGTTTATCTACTCTTTCAAACAAACTTTTAACATTTTTGTTCTCCATAAACCCAATTTTAAGCCCTTCATTTGAGGTACAATGAGCTGTAAATTACTAGTAAATGTTTTCATCTGACATTGATTTTCTCTCTTTTAAGAATTCCTTTAATGCCACATTTTTCCCAGCCCAGGTCAGTGATTTCTGGCCTGGATTTCAAGTGGTTTATTGCATGAAGCATTCAGGCTGCATGGGCTGGTTTGGGCACTGCAAGTTGCAGATGTACCCTAGCTGCTGCATTCTTACCCTCCTTCATCTTCTCTGTTACCCTGTCAGCATACCATTTGGTGAACCTGTCACTGAGAGCTGTTTTAGAGGTGGCATTACCAAAATTATCCAGGGGTTGCAGCATGCCAGTCAAGCCTCCTGGAACAAAGTCTGAGTAGATGTGAACTTCCTTCATCTTGTCCAGAATCGCGTAGGCTGGTTGGTTTGGATCCAGATAGAGCCTCTGGGAGGTACCAGACACATAGGGTACAAGGATGTGCTCTACATATTCCAGAATTGTTTCGGGTAATGTGCCAATCCTCTGGCAAGGTGAATTTGGCATGGTACTGTCCTTTCTTCTCCTGGTAGATGACCTGAGGTAGCAGCAGCACACTAGACGGTGATTTTTATCACAACGGTTACCTGCCTCTTGTCATCTATGCCAGTGATGGGAACTTGGGTGCCTCTTCTTTTATCCATTATCCATTCAGACACTGGAATCAGGTTGACTCCAGTTTGGCCAAAGTTGATGACAAGCTCATCTGGGATACCATGCTCCATAACCACCCTAGCCACCTTTTATGATAAATTCAGTGTGAACTCATCGTAGCTGGTTGGAATGTTATGGGCCTCTTTGGTTCCCTTCCTCATCCCATAGTCCATACGGTGGAGGAGGCTCCGTGCCCAGCTCGTCCCAATATTTAGTGGACCACCATGTTCTGCCAGAAGTGACTTGTCGTAGTAGGATACTGCACCAAGACTAATGGCAACCATGCAACCATGACTGGTCTACTGATTAGTCCTCCCTCTGCTCAAATAGCCTTGGCCTGCTTCCAGTTTATCCCCCAGCATCAGATGATGGCCCCTTTTCTGAAGTGGAAGTTCTGTGATGTCATCTGGGTTCTTGATTTTCCAACGCTGGTCCACAGTTCTCATTGTTGACTCATTTAGGGAGGTGTTGAGTTTCTTGGAGAAGTGGCTGGCTGCAGCAGAGTTTGCATGGGAAGAGGCATACTTGCCAATCTCAGCTTATTCTGAAGCAGTAAACTTGTTATATGGTCCTCTTGTTCTTGCAGAACAGGAGTCCCATTATACTCTGGAACCAGCTTTATTATGCTATCATTGATAGAAACTGTCTCTAATGCATCTTGATCACTGATAACCTTGTTGGGATCTGTCAGCAATGGAGTCGGTGCAGCTGGATAGCTATGCCGTAGAGTAGGATTTGCTTTTTTAACCGTGCATTCACTTTGAAGATAATGATAAGTTGATTTTTTGTTCATAATATTTACACCCATGGGCTATGTCTTCTCAATTCAAAGTGTGAACAAATTGGATAAAAAACAATTGACATGTGTGTCACAATCAGTAGGAAGGGCTTCATTTGGGAACAGAGTCTAAAATGATATCTGCTGTTGTACTGTTATGCTAATTACAGTGATTGCATTTGGAACAACTTCCCAGGTTACAACAATATGACACAGAAAACCTTTGATATCTGCCAAAACGTAGAAGAATCAGGCAACATTAAAATTTTTATAGGTGTTGGATGGTGATTCCACCTGGTTTTCGAATATAACATTATTTTTCTATGTCATAAGTGGCATGCATTCACAGATACTTAGTTTTGGGAGAGCCCTGCTAATCATGTGTTTATGTCAAATGATACAGCAATATCTATTTTATCAACATGATTATCATTTCAATACACATTAAATTTTGCAAGGGTATAGATTGATGTATTGACTGCTAAGGATTACACTAAAATGACCAATAAACCATACTATCTGTTGAGAACAAGTTGACCCACATTTCACTCAGCTGTCATTCAGATAGGTCGGTCATAATTTATATATGTTGGCTGCAATAAATATTCAATCTCGAGTAGCAACCACCTGCACGAATTTCGCGAAGATTAGTTCCACGTGAAAGTTTCTGCATCTACAGTATTTTCAATGCTAAGGGAAATACAGTCACGTTTTACCAAAAACTGGGCTTTTTTTGTGCCTCTGGCATAGTCGGACAACTAATAGAGATTATGTAGAATCAAACTGGTCACCAAGAACATCATACTAGCCAAGACTATGTAGCATCAAGTATATACCACTTGTAGATCAAGGTAATGTCCTTTTATCTCCTTTGCACATGAAATTAGGGCTGATGAAACAGTTTATAAAGACACTGGTGGAGAGAAACTCTAGAGCGTCTGTGTATATTGTGGAAAACTTTCACAAAAACACACAGGCAAAATTATAGGGTATTTTTGTCGGACACCGAATCAGAGAAATACTCCAAGATGTCATATTTAAGACAACATTGGATGAATTGTAACTTTCAACTGGATCTGCCACAATTTCTTGGGCAACAAAAAGTCAATATACTATAATAAAGGCATCAAGAATTTTTGAAATTTTAACCTGCAATGAATTACTGCATGCCAATGACAGTTCATTTGCTGGAGTCTGACCTGAATTTTTTTTGCAGAGAACCTTGAAGCAGTATCAGGTAGCCATGACAAAATATTTCACCAGAACATTAGTGCTATAAAGAAAAGGTACCAAGGCTCTTGGAATGTCAGCTGTCTAGCTGGATACTGCTGAATACTATATCGCTATCAAATGGATCAGGATTATCGTCGAAAATCCAAATTACTACTTTACTAACTCTGCTACAAGTGCCAAAGTTGTATTTTTTGACCCAATTTTTGGTCTATTTATTCTTTGTATAATGACAATATGGACTTGTTTATTCATTTGCTTATGATATCAATATTGTAATAGGTGTAGACTAATATATAAAAATGTGCATGTATCTATTAAAAAGCTGACACGTGCGTCATAAATTTCAGTGCAAAATTGAAATCCACGTGAAAACTTAGTCGAAAAAATTGGTTTACACTCATGATAAGTGAAACACATTTAATTTTGTTGACCAGTGTTATTTCAATCCAGAGTTCTGAGAAAATCCAGATTTTGCATTGAGGAAAGAATAATGTGACTTGTGGTGTTGGTACAGTAAAAAAGTTAGCATCAATCACGGTTAAATCATTGAAATACTAAACTGGTCATATCAACTCTAGAAATGAGGAAAGATCATCAAGTGAAAGATCTGCTTGATAGAATTATGCAATTTTATGAGAAACGTGAGTTGTTTTTCATTAAAATTAACCTTGATCTTCTTAAACATTAGAATGAAAAAGAAGATAACCTCTCGCTACGAAATTTAAGGAGTGAGTTCAAACATTGTAACTATATTTTTAAACTTTATAAATAACAATAGGTATAGAGAAGCTGATGCTCTCACAAAATTTGAAATATAAACTGTCAGATACTAAAAATATTGTAAGTTTTCTCTTAATGAGTGTCAACTCTCAGATCTAAACATGAATGTCCTTTTGAAACGGTAGGAAATCATCTTGGTAGATAACCAATAGTTACGACAAAGTTAAATGATTTATTTCCTCTAGGTCAGCGTAATAAAGCCTATTTTGTATTACTCTACAGTGTGCAACATATGTCAGTGGGCTAATTTTATTGTTCGTGAGAAAAGAAACAATTTCTCACAGAGTTTCACATAAAGCTGTACCATGTGACATAACTTATTTCAAGAGAGGTGACCGCAGGAAAGGGGAAACGGCAAATATTAGCTCTATGTGTAATCCAGCTCCACATTATTTGTTCTCAAACTTAGTGGACCTATTTATTATATTTATACCCAATATGAAAAAATTATACTTGTTGGCCATTTTGGTTGTGAAAAGTCAAATGCTTCCACTTTGGGTTTTATGGAAATCAGATGACTAGTCAAATTAATAAATCAACATGCTAAATATCACGACGGTATCTGCATAAATATAATTGTCTCTAACCGTAACTTCCCCATGTTAAAATGTGATTTTGTTAAAACTGGTATTAGTTATCATAATTTGTATATTTTTGGCTTTCGTAAATCTAAATCGGTTTCACTACCACCAAAAGCAATCGTTTATACCTTTGATAAAAATTTTCAATCTAATATTTCTCACAGAAACTTCATAGGAGTATTTATTTTAAAGGTCTAAAATGTTATAAGAGTTCTAAGAAGTTCTAAGATATGTTGGCAAATACACTAAAGAAAGTGATTATTCGAGGTTGCAGTAAGCCCCACATAGCAAGCAATTAGGAAAGATATCGTGAAATATTTTCAATTGAAAAAGGTTTGTAATAAATCAATAAAGATGATGACATAATGGCCTACAAGAAGCAAAGAAATTTGGTTTTAAAATTAAAGAGGAAAGAGAAACACTTTTAAGTTATTAGAATTAATACTGGAATCCACAATTTTCAATAGAGAATATTTACAAAAGCTGTTTTCAAAATACAGCTACTCATAAAGAGGTTCTTCTCTTTGGAAATACTTCTGTGATCTCGGACTATATTCAAGTTACAAATATACATTCAATAATTATTTTGTGCCATGCCAGAAACGTTTAATATTTCGCATTGGGAGAAAATTACGATGTTACATGACGTTGCTGAAAATATTTATAGTGCAATGCTGAGATTCACAGCTCATTCTAATATACTAAAGATAAAAAAATTAACCAAATCATTTTTGTTTTAAGAAAAACTCAATTTTAGATCTAGGAATATATGTACCGAAATTGAAGAAAACCAAAAAATCTAGCGCAAATATCCTTACCCTTACTCCTCTAAGGTCCGCTTCATACTGCAGATGCATATATCTAAAAATTTGTGAACAACATTATTGATACCAGTTCTTGACGTAGTGTTTTGAAATTAACACTTGTATTTAGTTTCTAAAAGGTAGAAAACAGAATGAACATTGGTGGTGAGAAGGGAGTATTTCTAGAAATAATACTAGGTGTTCCTCAAGGCTCTATCGTTGGCCCTATTACGTTTAATGTTTTCAGAAACGACTTTTTTTGTTTATAATGTAATCCATTATTTGCAATTTTAACATACAATCTTTTCATGTGGAGAGAGAACAGACTGTTAAAAGTCATTTTAGCTCGAACCTTGCGAATACAATTGATTGATTCAAATAAAATTTATCGTTACAAATCCAGCAACTAAAATTCAGACGATTGTCATTCCATTGCCTAAAATATTGAAATAAATTTTGCAGGAGCAACTATCACTGCAACAAACCTTGTAAAACTCTTGGGTATTGCAATGGGTAATAAACTGAATTTAAGATTAGGAATTTAACGGATAACCTTATGCTAAAGTTATAAAGAAGAAGAAAAGTGCTTTTCTGAGGATGGGAATGTATTGATTTTCCAAAAGCTCATCAAGTTCTCAATTTTTGTATTTTATTCACATTTAATTGCTATTGCATCGTTGATGCACTTAAGCCCATTTCTTGTCGGATATCTTTACCCCTAAACAAATACCCTTTTCTTTTAGAAATAGGGTACCTCTTATAATATGATTTCAAAAGTGGCTATTCCTAGAAAGATAATTGTGCTGGAGATTTATTTTAGAATATTTTTATCATATTTTAGTTGATTTGTATCAAATTTTCCTAATTCTTCACTAACTTTAAATTAATAAATAAGCAAGTAAATACGTTATTATTTAAGTAACTAGCATACCCAATCCATAACCGTGCTACACTTTCCTTAGCCCTTTTTGACTTCGTCACTTGGTGACATCATTTTCTACTGTTTTTGTGATTCCTAAATGTCTGTCATCAAAAGTAGATGCTTTCTCACCAACTAGCAAGGGTTAATTACTGGTAGTAATAGCCCAGGATAGGAAATCAGCATATCAGGTTTTTTCGTTTGCTTTTTGTCGTCATTGAAAAGTATTTGACTTACGGAAGGCCAGATGGTCAGACTTATTAAATATTTATAAGCCACAAAAAGAGTAGGACCACTAAGTATATAGAAATAAAGAGGAAAAGCGATAACACACAAAAAATATAGTAAAGCCAAGAGATAATCTTTCTCCTTGAAGCTATTTAACCATATAAAGGAGAAAACCATCCCGAGAGTCCAGAAAACCGAGGAAAAGACCGCTCACGGAATGTAGGAAAAACTAGAGAGAGGACAGAGCATAGGAGGGGAAAACAGACACAGAGAGACAGAGAGACAGAGAGGAAGACAGAGAGACAGATAGAAAGACGGACAGAAAGACAGACAGAAAGACAGACAGAAAGACAGAAAAACAGAAAGACAGAAAAACAGAAAGACAGAAAAACAGAGAGAGAGAGAGAGAGAGAGAGAGAGAGAGAGAGAGAGAGAGAGAGAGAGAGAGAGAGAGAGAGAGAGAGAGAGAGAGAGAGAGAGAGAGTGAGAGAGAGAGAGATAGAGAGAGAGAGAGTTTATATCTATGTATCAACACATAGTTATAAATGTAATATCTTTTTATGTTAAATTTTCCCCGTGGTGAGAATTTTTGCTTTGAAAGAACCCCAGTCAACGACAAAATGAGAAAAAAAAGTTATCAAAGGTATTATAGTACTTGCGAAACTATTTAAGAAAGAACACAATTAAGGAAAATAAACTTAACAAACCATTCATTAATATTAACATTTCCCTGTCCCTCCAACGAAAAATTCAAATAAGCTATAACTACAAAAGAACAGCCCAAATTTAAGTATTAGCACTCGTCTTGCCTCCGTGCCATACGAGGGGCATTGCAATAGCTATAGCGTTGTCCGTCACTTAGTCGAGTATNGAGAGAGAGAGAGAGAGAGAGAGAGAGAGAGAGAGAGAGAGAGAGAGAGAGTGAGAGAGGGAGGGCAGATGGTAGATTTTTTATAAATAAAATGTTTTCAGCTGAAGATAGCTAACCAATTCTCATTCACTGACTCCCACCACCTTTCTGAATGCTCTCTCTCTCCATTTCTTTTTAGGCCTTTTTACTATTACAAGTCCTGCTTACTTTGTACTTTCACGTTCTATTTTCTGTGTACCATCTTTGTCTTAGATCTTGAATTTCTTTCCGATGCTATCAATGATCCTTTCTACGCTTTGTTGCTTTGTTGGGTCACTGCCAGTTTCCTCTCTTTGTATTTTGCTAGTTTCTATTTTTAAGCTCCTCAAAGCAAAGCAGGTAAGATAACAATACACTTTTTTACTTTAATAGGAATTTTTCTATTTTTTTCAAAGTATGTCTGTATTTTTTAAACCTTTTCTATCCTCATATTATGTTCTGATCAATTTCTTTACTCATTTCAGTGAGAAATCTTATCAATCAACCTAATAACTTATATTTTTTTATCTTCTCAGCTGCTTTGTATCTACCATTACTCCTCTTCTCTGTGTTGTTCTCGCCCTTTTACAATACATATTGGTTGTCTTTTTATTTGACCTCACCCAATTTTTCTTTTCTTTGTGATTTTACGATGTCATTAGGAAATTAAAAACTACATAATCTAACTCTAATGACATCGATGTAAGCCTCGACATCCATCCTCTTGAAAATCTCCTCTGCTACCAAACATTTCAGTTGATGTGTCACCCTAATAGATGCCTTTCATGATCTTATTAATACACTATGCCTTTCATACGTATTTGTGCTGTTCTTTTTGCTTATTTTTCTTTGTTGGTATTAGCATACTTCCCTTGTATGCTATTATTCCTCAGTGCCCCGAAACTGCTCTGTGTTAAATGAAATTGTGGACCATTTTAAATCGAAAAAAAAAACATGTAAAAGGAGGGATGTTATACGTCGTGGTCTTTTCAATACATTGAGTGACATCATGTAGGTGAATAGTTTAAAAGCCCCTTTTGTATGCTGCATTGGTTGCTGGTCCTCATCGAATATGCTGTTGAGCCTATTCCTTGGCACGTAAATGAATAGTTGATATGTGAAAAGCAGTCTAAGTGGTTTGTTGTTAGTGACGTATTTTTTCCCTTTTTTTAATATGTGTATTATAATGACATTTTCCCACTCCTTACGCACTGGTTTTTGTATTTTTGAGCTTCTTCTCCTGTTCGTATCATTTGTACAACTGTATTATTTTCGCCTTGTGCTTTGTTGCTGCTCCTTTGAAATAAAGCGTTCTGTTCTTCCATGACATATATAAAAAGTATGTCCTCTACCCATATTTTACGTTTTCTGACGGTCTTGCATATTTCAGCACACTCTGTATTTATGCGTGGTGTACCTTTCTAGATAACTTGTCTATTCTCTAACAAACATTTTGTCTTACTAATAAGCTTCTACTTCATCTTCGATCTTTGCCCCTTTGCTATTTCTAAGACAATTTTCTTCATTTTAACTGCAATCTTACTATTAATCTCCTCCGGACCTTCCTCGCCTTCTCCATTTATCATGCTAAAATCGGTTTTAAACTTTCAGGTGAAATTACTTTTCCGTCAATAATAGCTCTCTCACGACATGTGATAACGTCAGGCATAAGCAGTTGTTTGAAAAAGTGGTTTTTTGAAAGTTGTGAGGTATGGTTATTGAGACATTAATGAGGATTCCATGGACAGACAAAGTTAGTAATGAAGAAGTAATGAGAAGGGCTCGGGTAAGCAGAAAACTACTGAAGGATATAAGAATATGGAACATAGTTTAAGTAAAGGAGGTCTGGGAAGTTAGGTTTTGACTGGGCAAATAGAAGGGAAAAGAAGGAGAGGGAGAAGACGGAGACTTTGGATGAAACGTTTAGTTGAAAAGACTTAGGGAAGAGGTGTTAAGATAACTGAGTTAAAGTTGCTTGACATACCAAAGGACAGAGAATTGTAAGTGCTGATATGCCACTGAGCCACTGAAAGAAAAGAATCTTGTATTGGTCCTGGTGAGTTTCCTTCATAACCAATGGTTACTACCCATATTTTCTCTTTAATCCATCTTACATCTTTCACAATGCTCTTTTGCCATTCAAAATGTTACCAATGTCGTTCTTTACTATTTAATTTGAACTTTTATTTGTCCATCTCTCACTCTTGATATTTTTTTAACAAATGTTTGAGATTGTCAAATTTTCAGATGCTGTAAATTTAACCAATTTTCACCCTCTCTTTTCTTAATACTAATTTTTTCTGACCTTTTTTTTAGACCTCTTAAGGTAAGCTCCAATTTTAGGGTCACTCTGCTCTCACGATCTAACTCCTTTCGAAAACTCCTAAACCTCCGCATCTCTTGGGCTGATGTTAACACATAGACTTTAATAACCTGCAGTTGGCATTTTGTAATTATTATGATTGCAAGTGATACTGCTCCGCTGCTGTCTTTTTTATACTCTATTTATCTGTAATTGGTTTCTCAATACCAATAAATCAAACTTATTAAGCTTATGTTTCTTCTCCGTATTGCGTATTGAGCATGACCACTGTTAAGCTACACTGGACACTCTCCCTTCCCATTTCTGACAAGCTAATGATATACCATAGGAATTATCTGTCTTTCCACTCATCCTACAATTCCTAAAATGTGTCTTTATCTCTCAGACTTCTACTGATACATGTGCAAATGTACATATTGGAAACCAGAGAATTTTTAGCACCCTCTACCCTGTTACTGCCAAGAAATAAAAAAAAGTATTCAAAGTGTATGTTGCTATGTTTTTTTAAGATTGGTGTGCAACTCTGTAGATAGTACTGGCTTATACTACTTCCATAGGGGGTCTAGAGACGTAGTTCTGTCTCACAGATGAAATATCGGCCAGAGTGATAGTTGTTCCATCGGATTACAGTAGCCCTATGGGATAGGGAGGCATATCGAATACTAACCTCTAGCAAGGAAACACTCTCAGGAACTGCAAATAAGCTAAGCTATACCCTCATTGCATCCCCTACACCGAAGTCCTTAGCAAAGGATGCAGTAAGAGCTCATCCCTAGGACACTTGAGATAATAAGGCAATTTGAAATACATAAATATAATTAAAAATTATATATAGTGAAATATTTATATTCGTATGTCCTTTAATGGATTTTTTTGTTTCAGTAATTGATGTGCATCTTATATCCTCTGGAGGTTTCAGTGAGCCTAGAGGTAACATTAAAGTAAACAAAAGAGAGGCTGTGTCTATTAAAAGAGGATTTAACATTGCTGTTGCTGAGCATTTTAATGGCAAAATAATAAAGAGCAAAACATTTGACACGCATAAAGGTGAAGAAAACTCTAAAGATATGGTTAATTTTCTGAAACTCATTCAAAAAGAGCCTTTTCAAATAATCTTTGGCGTTGTTGAAGATGAAGGGAGCGATGATCTAAGCGATGAAGCTAAGGCAGAAATTGTAAGTATTTTTTAAAATAAACATGTACAATATGGTATGAAATACTAGTATTTTTAGCAAGATATCAATAGCGCATAAGAGTTTTTAAAACCTTAAATGTTACACATAAAATGATAAGTTTTTATGATGTGAAATAATAAGAGAACTACCAACTCGTACTTGGTCTGGTTGTAGTGGTGGGATATGATATATATTAATATGATATTAGAGTAAATGAACAAAGCTGCAGGACAGGATAAGGTTGTTACAGAAATGGTAATATCTTTAAAAGACTTTGAAATAGGAAGGTTGACAGAGCTGATAAATGAAATGTATAGCAGTGGAGAAATACCAGAAGACCTTAGTAAGTCAATTTTTATTGGAGAATTAAATGTTAACTACATCAAACCATTAGCCTTATGAGTCATATAATTAAACTGGTTCTAAAGACCATCACCCAAAGGGAAGGATTTGCAATTTATACGTAGCCTGGATCAAGTGAGGAGAAAGATAAAGCTGTGTGTTTTCACCTGATTTGTTAGGACTTTCCATTGAAAGGATTTTTTGAAAATGGAGGATTTGAATGGGTTTTCTCTAGGAGGTCATAATTTCAATAATGTAGGATTTTCAAATAGTTTAACTCTGGTTGTAGGCTCTGAGATAGATTTACAGAGATTGCTGGATAAAACAACGAAGCAAAATGGACGGGAAAGACTTGACATAAATCGAAAAAAAAAGTTATGTATGGCGATAAGTTAGAAGAAAAATCCAAGATACAAATTGTGTATAGGAAATTCAATTACCAAGAAAATTATATAACAGAGGATGGAAAGTGTGATTCGGAAATTAAAAGGGGATACTTATTGCTAGAAATACATTTGAAAAATTAGGGAGATCTTGAAGCTCATCACAAGACGTCAATGGCCCCAGAGAAACAGGTATTGGAATGTCATGTGTCATCTACTCTATTATATGGTCATGAAAACTAGACATTGCTACCTTCAATGCAAAAGAAATTGGAATCTGTTCAAATGTGATTTTACAGGAAAATGATAAGAATATGATGGACAGACCATTTATTAAATGAGGCAGTTTTCAAGAAAGCTGGAACAGAAAGGTGCCTGATCAAGAGAACCCGTGAAAGGCAGATGAGGTATATAGGACATATTATGAGAAAGGAAGGGTTAGAAAATCTTACTCCAACACACCAACAGTATGTGTTGAAGGTTAAAGAAGCAGAGAGGGAGGGGAAAAGATATATATATATATATATATATATATTTATATATATATAGAGAGAGATAGAGAGAGAGAGAGAGAGAGAGAGAGAGAGAGAGGGAGAGAGACATTGATGGATAGAAGGATAGATAGATAGATAGATAGATAGATAGATAGATAGATAGATAGATAGATAGATAAAAAGATAGATAGATAGATAGATAGATAGATAGATAGATAGATAGATGGATGGATAGGTAGATAGATAGATAGATAGATAGATAGATAGACAGATAGATAGACGAATAAATAGATAGATAGATAGATAGATAGATAGATAGATAGATAGATAGATAGATAGATAGATAGATAGATAGATTGATTAATCACCCATAGGGCATCCTATTCAAAGTATAAGTATTTAAATAAATGTTTTCTGAATAATTATATTTCAAAATAAGTGATATGTCACAGTTTAACATTTAGCAGTGCTTGATTTTGTGGAAGAATCTGTATGATTTAGGTAGGGATGGGATGAGAACATTTTTATTCTCTTTTACAAAACTAATAATTTAATTCTGGATGAAATGACTTTACAATAAGTAACCTGCTCTAATGATTATTTTCAAAGTTTTATTACGCTGCTATTCTTCAGGGTATGACATGTCAAAACAACAAATAGAATAAAACTGAACAATCATATGAATGAAAAGGGATCAAAATAAGCTACCATAATTTTTGTCTCTGTTTACTGAAACTGACAAACACTGTGCAACAAAAACATTTTTAACTTGTAAACTCCCTGTAAACTCCTTGAAGATACATTACTCTTATAAAAATATGCACTATTCTTTTTATTTGTGTTATTTTCAAAAAATGACATTACATAAATATGTCTGAAATACATGGGCATGCATTTCATTCTTATAAGGGCCTTTCAAAGTCAACTTTATTGTGTCAAAGTCATGAATTTGATCACTCTCAGTTATGTTTTCAATAATGAATAATATCAGAAAGCTGATAGAATACTACCAATGGGGATACAGGTGCAGTTATTCAAGATTATCATTATTCTTGAATTGTATGGGCTTACAGGTGGCTACTTTGTATAAAGCTTCAGAGTTGAGATAAAGAAATTCATGTTTTAATGATCTGGCAAAGCAAGCACTTACTAAAATAAATAATGAGATCGTATCAAGTACAAATATGTCAAAACCCTAATAATCTTCCCAATGTAAGCTGTTTCTAGTAAAAAAAATGAAAACTATACCAAAATGTGGACTTTTATAGGATAAATATTTGAATAATAATATTAGATTTTTTATATGAAGCTATTCCCTCTTGAATGCATACTAGAAAAACTGCCAGGGTTTTTCTGTATTTTATTCAGGGTTATAAGGATAATGCTTATGATAATGGTTGCCAGTACTAAAATGGCCTATAGAGTATGAAATAAAATGTAAAAAAATTAGGATATTAAATTAAAAAATACAGAATAAGTAAAAGAAAGAATCTGTTATGGATAGATTTTGTATTCCTAATAGCTATTCAGTAAAAAAATTAACTTTTACAATACATAAATTACGTGTGAGTTTAATCCTGTACTGTGAAGGCCATTCTATCTAATCATATATAAAGCAGAGTTATAGGGGTGAAGCAAAATCTATACCTTGATGAAGTATTGCAATCCTACAGAAATAATACTTTGGTCCTAAAATTTATTATCAGTATAATAATAATTATTATTATATCATCATTAAATCATCCATGAATAACAAATGATTCAATTTTTCACCACTTTCAAGGCTGTATCCAGCCTTCAATTTCCCCAATGACTAAGAGGAATCAAATACACTACAAATAAGAGTGGTGAAAAGCTGTCTCCTTGGAAGATCCCTCTCCTGATTCTAACATTACCCCAAAAATCTCCATTTTGCAGATAAATTTTGCATTCCATTTACTCATTGACTTTTCAATAAAACTTTATTACTTTATTATAAATGTTTGCCAGCTTAAGGCTTTCTATTATCCATGAATGTGGAAGCATATTGTAGGCCTTCCTGTAATTGATCCAACGCATGGCCAAATTAGTATGTCTTCACTTACTATCTTTCATGACAGTCTTAAGAATGATTAACTGATCTTTTGTTCTCCTTCTTTTCTTGTAGCATCCTTTTTGTTCAGGTGGGAGAGTTTCCCTTCATGCTGAAGGATCTCATACAAGTTTCAGCCAATACCCTTTGACTCTGTCAGGTCCTGGACTCTTCCAATTTGGAATCTTCTTTGGGATCATCTTTGCATTGTTATTATTTTTACTGTTATTGTTAATGCATTCTATTTTTCATTTCTGCTTCATTCTCTAGTTTTTTTAACCATTCAGTATCTTGATTGTGAATGGAATTCTTGCCCAATATGTCACTCCAAAATTGTTTACTTTCTTCTGTATCAGGTTTTTCATTACACCTGTTAATACCTTTCAGTTGTTGCTTAACTCTTTTTTGATCAGTCTGGAATGTCCTGTTTATCTTGAATAGCTCAATCCTTTGTTGGTTCTTGGTAACATTTAACCTTCTTATCCTTGGCTTGAACTCACTGTTTCAGCTCTTCTGGAACTGTGTTCAATCCTTTTTCCAGATAGAATATTTTCTTTCCAGATTTTGGAACTTCTTATTCCAGCATTGGTCCTTCTTTCCACTTTCAAGTATACTTAATTCTTTCCCGATCACTTTGATAGGATTAACTATTTGTCAATTCCACCATGGTTCCTTCTGTTTTAGTTGGTTATATTCCAGCAGGGGTTTAAGCCCAACCTTCTTACTAATATAAATTGAGCAGACTATTAGGTTGTTAGTTCCAGTTAAATTATTTGTCCTTGCCTTATGAAGAACTACATTAGCCTTTACAACTTCTTCTCCCAGCATATTTCTATCAACCTATTTAAACTCAGCTATTTTTTCCTCTAGATTTTCATCAATAACTTCATTAATTCCTTTAAGTGTCATACACTCATCCTGGTTTAAGTCAACTTCACCAGGCATTACTTCAATAAATTCATTCCCTATTGATTTTATATATTCAGCCATCACTTCCTCCATCAACATTCTCATCCACACAATCAATATCATCATTGCTACCATCATCTTCATGAAATATACATCTTTTGATGTTCTCTTATTCAAGATCTGACAACCAACCATTCTTTAATATCATATGAGCCTTGGTCACAAATTCTCTGTTCCATTATCTCAAGATTCTGTATTTCTTTCCATATGGCATGGATGTGAATGGGACTGTAACTGAAAACAGTGGAGGTACCTTGCCTGGCAGGTGTCCCATGGGTGAGCAGCAAGGGCTTGGTTGTCAACTTATGGCTGCTAGAGTGGGATGGAATAAAGAACTAAACATAGCTGTGATGGAGTGTTACTTTTTGAGTAGATCTATTGATGAAGTCTGAAGCAAAGTCAGTCAGAGGCTATAGGAAAAGGATCACATCATTAATTTGCAGATTACATCTATTCATTTTACAATTGAAGAGATTGTTTTGTGTAAGGTTTTCCATCCCTAGTATTTTTATTGAGACACGGCTACATCCTGACAGATGTCAACCTGGTATTTAGAACTGTGGCTGGTCATCCTTTTCTTATAGGATGATTGCCACCTAAGGCTTACAACTTTTTCCTAGCCAGAAAGAGGGAAGGGGCAGACATAACTCCACTGGATGTCAACCCAGTATTTCAAGGTCTCAGGGAAGGCAAATAGGTGTTACACCTTACATAAGGGTGACCTTGAGGTAGTTGTGGCCAAGGGTAACCTTATTCTCCCATGTTGAAACTCCACAACCAGATGCAATGTAATGTTAATACCCAGAGCAGTTATTATTATTGTTGTTGCTATTGTTTTAACCATTTTCAGATTGAAAATATTCAGCAGGCATTGCCTAAATAGGTTATTTTATACATTTGCTGCTCACTAAATGCCAGTGGTGATGTATTTTGGTAATTTTGCATCAACAAGATTTCTCAAATCTTGAAAAACCTTCCTCAGAATCCTGGCAGAATACAAGTAAGTTGGCTAAAAAAGACTACAATGTCAACATGATTGGGTTGGAAAGTGATTCCTTTGAGAAGTATGTCATAAAAGTGGGATTGTAGTAAAGCAAAAGTGGTACAAACATCAACTAAAAACAGTACAAGAAAATGTGAGATGTAAGATATTGTGGGATTTCAAAATCTGGATGGTCCACGTAATTGAAGCTGGACATCCTAATATGATTGTAATAGAGAAAAAAAATGAAATTCACTAAAATCACAGACTTTTTCATTCCTTATGATACAAGAGTAAACTCCAAGGATGAAGAAAAGATTGAGAACTTCCAATACCTTGCACAATACCTTGACAGTAACAATCATCTCAAAAGTCATAGGAACACTTGAAACAACACCAAAGAAACTAACAAAGAGATTGATGGACACAAGAATAGAGACACAAGCTGCTGAGTTCCAGAAAACTGTACCACTTAATTCTGCAAGCATTATAAGAAATGTCCCTGAAAATTGAAAAGAATTGTTGTCACCAATATCAAGGAGATTTTTTCATTGAATGAAACTGATATGTGATAATTATGATGATAATAATTTTTTAACTTACAAGCAGAGTAGTTTGGTATACCCCATTTGATAGTGTTTGTTCCATCTGACAATGTTTTTTTGAGATATTGTATAGTAAAGCTCTAAATATTCCTTGGGACATGATTTATGACATTTGGCCATTGATTTATGAAGTAGCTGTTGGTAATTTCCCAGAATAATTTAATTAAGTTTTATCTAATATTTTTCAATTACACATATATTTTCAGACAGATCCAAATTATGCAAGCAGGTAAAGCTGTGCCAGTTCAGAAGCAATCCCCCCCCCCCCCTCAACTTTTTCTCCCCCC